>JACEEZ010002709.1:0-7500 GCA_016584305.1 Chionoecetes opilio
TTTTTTTAAAAAAAATAAAGGGGCCTCCAAAAAAAAAAAATCCACTTTAGACGTTTTTTTTTTTTTTTTTTTTTTTTTTCCTTAAAAAATAAACCCCTCCAAAAAAAAAAAAAAAAAAAATCCACTTTGATTTTTTTTTTTTCTTATAACGCCCCAAAAAAACCCACTTTAGACGTTTTTTTTTTTTTTTTTTCTTTTTTAAACGCTAAAAAAAAATCCATTTAGACGTTTTTTTTTTTTTTTAACGCCCAAAAAAAAATTATTATAGTAAAAAAAAAAACCCACAGAACAATGTAATGGGGGGAAACAAAAGAAAAAGGGGATAGTGGAAATGGAAAATAACAGAATAGTAACCCATGTCTTTATTTAGTGGGAATAATCTACCAGTCCTGTAACGTAAGATAGTTTTCAGTATCCAGCTGAAGCTTGACTGTGGAAAACTATGGGAAATTTCCAATACAAAAATAGAAATAAAAAACTTACGTGTCACTGAGTCGAAGGGGCAAGGGGGAAGGCGAAGGGAAAGGGGACGAAGGGGAAGGGGGGAAGGTGGAAGAGGGAAGGGGGTTAGGGGGAAGGGAAGGAAGGGCGAAGGCAAAGGCGTAGGGGGAAGGGCGAAGGGGGAAGGGCGAAGGGGCAAGGGTGAAGGGGGAAGGGGGAAGGTCGTTGGGGGAAGGTGCAAGGACGAAGGGGGAAGGTCGAAGGACGAAGGGGGAAGGTGGAAGGTCGAGCCGGTATCCCAAGACGAGGAAGGTCCCGCGATACGGCTCCTCGGTACCTTCATTGCCGCCCTCTGGAGCAGAACAAAGTATCACCGCGTCAGGTTATCACAGCGAAGCAGAGGAACCTGAAAAACCACGTAGAAGTTACCAAGATAAAAACTCTAGTCTAGTCTACTTTCTCCTCTCTCTCTCTCTCTCTCTCTCTCTCTCTCTCTCTCTTTCATGTAGAGTTACTAAGATAAAACCCCTAGGGTACTCCTCTCTTTTCCCCTCTCTCTCCTCTCCTCTCTCTCTCTCCTCTCTCTTCCCCTTTTCTCTCTCCTCTCTCTCTTCTCTCCCCTCTCTGTTTTTCTCTCTCTCTCTGTGTCTGTCTCTCTCTCTGTGTCTCTGTCTCTCTCTGTCTGTCCCTATCTGTCTCTGTCTGTCTGTCGGTTTGTCTCTCTATTTCTCACTGTGTTTCTCTCACTCTCTCTCTCTCTCTCTCTCTCTCTCCTTCTCTCTCTTCTCTCTCTCTCTCTCTCTTCTTCTCTCTCTCTCCTTCTCTCCTCTCTCTCTCTCTCTCCCTCTCTCTCTCTCTCTCTCCCTCTCTCCCCTCTCTCTCTCTCTCTCTCTCTCTTTGAGCAAGTTGAGATACGCTCCGAAATTCTTAACAAGAGATTAAAACAGCTTTGATAAGAACGTCAAGTCAGCACCTTGCCAACTTTATTCATTTACTTCGTGACTTTATCGCGCATCTTATTTTTCTTTCATTTTTCATCTTTTTAGAACAAAGCCAAGATAAAAAACATTCGCTATAGACTAAGCTTTAACGCAGCATACATACACATGCACACCCACCCACACACACACAGTGTCACACCCCCACACACACACACACACACACACACACACGCATACATACACACACACACACGCATACATACATATCTTTGTTTCTTGACATTTTCTTATTTTTTTACAGAATTTCAAATATCACAAAGCACACAAAAAAATAAAGTTCGAGATTTTTATATTTCTACGTTGGAGCCTCTAGCGCCTGTTTGCTATTATCTTCCTTAGTTTTGTTTTTTAAGTTTTAGTATCGCATCTCATTTCATGGCCTAAACCTTCTTAAAAACCCCTAAACTTTTTTTCCTCTCCCTAAGCCACCTAAATCAGCCCTATACTGTATAGTGGAGTGATTCTGAAAGAGGTATAAACTTAACAAATGCCTTAACTAATGGTCATTAAAGCATCAAACTACATAAGACAGACGCTTTAAATATAGAAATGAATAAAAAATAGACGCTTTAAATATAGAGATGAATAAAAAATAGACGCTTTAAATATAGAAATGAATAAAAAATAGACGCTTTAAATATAGAAATGAATAAAAAATAGATGCTTTAAATATAGAAATGAATAAAAAATAGACGCTTTAAATATAAAAATGAATAAAAAATTAGCCCGCTTTAAATATGAAATGTATAAAATAGATGCTTTAAATATAGAAATGAAAAAAAAATAGATCTTTAAATATAGAAATGAATAAAAAATAGATGCTTTAAATATAGAAATGAATAAAAAATAGACGCTTTAAATATAGAAATGTATAAAAATAGATGCATTAAATATAGAAATGAATAGAAAATAGACGCTTTAAATATAGAAATGTATAAAAATAGATGCTTTAAATATAGAAATGAATAAAAAATAGAGCCTTAAATATAGAAATGAATAAAAATAGACCGCTTTTATATATAGAAATGAATAAAAATAGACGCTTTAAATTAGAAAAAATAAAATAGACGCTTTATTATAAAATGAAAAAAAAATGATGTTTTAAATAAAAGAAATGAATAAAAATAGACGCTTTAAATAAGAAATGAATAAAAATAGATGCTTTAAATATAGAAATAAAATAAAAAATGACCTTTATATATAGAAATGAAGAAAAATAGACGCTTTAAATATAGAAATAAATTTAAAAAATAGATGCCTTAAATATAGAAATGAATAAAAAATAGCGCTTTATATATAGAAATGAATAAAAATAGACGCTTTAAATATAGAAATAAATAAAAAAATCGACGTTTTTATATAGAATGAATAAAAAATAGATGCTTTAAATATAGAAATGAATAAAAAATAGACGCTTTAAATATAGAAATGAAGAAAATAGATGCTTTATATATAGAAATTAATAAAAAATAGACGCTCTAAATATAGAAATGAATAAAAAATAGACGCTTTAAATATGAAATGAATAAAAATAGATGCTTTAAATATAGAAATGAATAAAAAAATAGACCCCTTTAAATATAGAAATGAAGAAAAAATAGATGCTTTAAATATAGAAAGGGAATAAAAAATAGATGCTTTAAAAATATAGAAATGAATAAAAATAGACGCTTTAAATATAGAAATGAAAAAAAAATAGATGCTTTATATATAGAAATGAATAAAAATAGACGCTTTAATATAGGAATAAAAATGACGCTTTATATATAGAAATTAATAAAAAATAGACGCTTTAAATCAGTAACAGAAAAATAGATGCTTTAAATATAGAAATAAAAAAATAGACGCTTTAAATGTAAAATTAATAAAAAATAGATGTTTAAATATAGAAATGAGGAAAAAATAGATGCTTTATATATAGAAATGAATAAAAAAATAGATGCTTTAAATATAGAAATGAAATAAAAAATAGATGCTTTAAATATAAAAATGAATAAAAAATAGACGCTTTATATATAGAAATGAATAAAAATAGATGCTCTAAATATAGAAATGAATAAAAAATAGACGCTTTAAATATAGAAATGAATAAAAAATGATGCTTTAAATATAGAAGTGAATAAAAAATAGACGCTTTAAATATAGAAATGAATAAAAAAATAGATGCTTTAAATATAGAAATGAATAAAAAATAGATGCTTTAAATATAGAAATGAATAAAAAATAGACGCTTTAAATATAGAAATGAAGAAAAAATAGATGCTTTATATATAGAAATTTAATAAAAATAGACGCTTTATATATAGAAATTAATAAAAAATAGACGCTTTAAATATAGAAATGATAAAAAATAGGACGCTTTAAATATAGAAATGAAGAAAAAATAGATGCCTTAAATATAGAAATGAATAAAAAATAGACGCTTTAAATATAGGAATAAAAAATAGACGCTTTATATATAGAAATGAATAAAAAATAGACGCTTTAATATAGATGAATAAAAATAAGACGCTTTAAATATAGAAATTAATAAAAAATAGATGCTTTATATATAGAAATTAAAAAAAATAGACGCTTTAAATATAAAAATGAAAAAAAAAAATAGATGCTTTATATATAGAAATTAAAAAAATAGACGCTTTTTTTATAGAAATTAAAAAAATAGACGCTTTAAAATATAAAAATGAATAAAAAATAGACGTTTTTAAATATAGAAATGAATAAAAATAGATGCTTTAAATATAGAAATGAATAAAAAATAGACGCTTTAAATAAGGAATAAAAAATAGACGCTTTATATATAGAATGAATAAAAAATAGACGCTTTAAATATAGAAATGAAAAAAAAAATAGACGTTTAAATATAGAAATGAAAAAAAAAATAGATGCTTTATATATAGAAATGAATAAAAAATAGACGCTTTAAATATAGGAATAAAAATAGCGCTTTAAATATAAAAATGAATAAAAAATAGACGCTTTAAATATAGAAATGAATAAAAATAGATGTTTTATTATAGAAATTAAAAAAAAATAGGCGCTTTAAATATAAAAATGCAAAAAAAATAGACGCTTTAAATATAGAATGAAAAAAAAATAGATGCTTTAAATATAGAAATGAATAAAAATAGACGCTTTAAATATAGGAATAAAAAATAGACGCTTTATATATAGAAATGATAAAAATGGGACGCTTTAAATCAGTAACGAAAAAATAGATGCTTTAAATATAGAAATGAATAAAAGAGACGCTTTATATATAAAATTGAATAAAAAATAGACGCTTTATATGTAGAAATAAAAAAAAAAAATAGACGCTTTAAAATAGAAAGAAGAAAAAATGGGACGCTTTAAATATAGAAAGGGAAAAAATTAGACCTTTAAATATAGAATGAATAAAAATAGATGCCTTAAATATAGAATGAATAAAAAATAGACGCTTTATATATAAAAATGAATAAAAAATAGACGTTTTAAAATTTGTAGAAATGAAAAAAAAATAGATGCTTTAAAATATAGAAATGAAAAAAAAATAGATGCTTTAGATATAGAAATTAATAAAAAATAGATGCTTTAAATATAGAAATGAATAAAAATAGACGCTTTTAAATGTAGAAATAAATAAAAATAGACGCTTAAATATAGAAATAAATAAAAAATAGACGCTTTAAATATAGAAATGCATAAAAAATAGACGCTTTAAATATAAAAATGAATAAAAAATAGATGCTTTAATAAAAGAAATAAAGAAAAAATAGATGCTTTATATATAGAAATGAAATAAAAAATAGACGCTTTTATATATAAAATGAATAAAAATAGACGCTTTAAATATAGAAATAAATTTAAAAAAGACGCTTTAAATATAGATAAATAAAAATAGACGCTTTATATATAGAAATGAATAAAAAATAGCGCTTTAATATAGAAATGAATAAAAATGGGACGCTTTAAATATAGAAATGAATAAAAAATAGATGCCTTAAATATAGAAATGAATAAAAATAGACGCCTTATATATAGATGAATAAAAAATAGACGCTTTATATATAGAAATAAATAAAAAATAGACGTTTTTAAATGTAGAAATGAATAAAAATAGATACTTTAAATATAGAAATGAATAAAAAATAGACGCTTTAAATGTAGAAATGAATAAAAAAATGACGCTTTAAATGTAGAAATGAATAAAAAATAGATGCTTTAATATAGAAATGAAGAAAAAATAGATGCTTTAAATATAGAAATGAATAAAAATAGACGCTTTAATATGAAATGAATAAAAAATAGATGCTTTAAATATAAAGTGAATAAAAAATAGACGCTTTAAATATAGAAATGAATAAAAAATAGACGCTTTAAATATATAAATAAATAAAAATAGATGCTTTAAATATAGAAATGAAAAAAAAATAGACGCTTTATATATAGAAATGAATAAAAAATAGATGCCTTAAATATAGAAATGAATAAAAAATAGACCCCTTTAAATATAGAAATGAATAACAAATAGATGCTTTAAATATAGAAATGCATAAAAACTAGACGCTTTAAAATATAGAAATGCAATAAAAACTGGGACGCTTTAAATATAGAAAAATGCTAAAAAATAGACGCTTTAAATAAGAAAATGCATAAAAAAATAGACGCTTTTAAATATGAAATGCAAAAAAAATAGACGCTTTAAAAATATAGAAATGCATAAAAATAGACGCTTTAAAATATAGAAATGATAAAAATGGGACGCTTTAAATATAGAAATGCATAAAAAATAGACGCTTTAAATATATAAATTAATAAAAAATAGACGCTTTAAATATAGAAATGCATAAAAATAGACCTTTAAATATAGAAATGAATAAAAAATAGATGCTTTAAATATAGAAATGAATAAAAAAATAGACGCTTTAAATATAGAAATGCATAAAAACTAGACGCTTTAAATATAGAATGAATAAAAAATAGACGCTTTAAATAGAAGTGAATAAAAAATAGATGTTTTAAATATAGAAATAAAAAAAAAATAGATGCTTAAATATAAAATGAATAAAAAATGGGACGCTTTAAATATAAAAATGCATAAAAACTAGACGCTTTAAATATAGAATGAATAAAAAAATAGACGCTTTAAATATAGAAGTGAATAAAAAAATAGACGTTTTAAAATATAGAAGTGAATAAAAAATAGATGCCTTAAATATAGAAATGCATAAAAAATAGACGCTTTAAATATAAAAAGAATAAAAAAATAGACGCTTTAAATATAGAAATGCATAAAAAAAAACGCTTTAAATATAGAATGCATAAAAACTAGACGCTTTAAATATAGAAATGCATAAAAACTAGACGCTTTAAATATAGAAATGCATAAAAACTAGATGCTTTAAATATGAAATGCATAAAAATAGACGCTTTATATCAGTGACAGAGAATTTGATCAGTTATAAACGTCTTGCAGGAAGAAACAGACCTTATTTTAATTCTGTATTGATTTTCGAATCTAATTAGACATATATTTATGGGATGAAACTCAGGTATGGTTGTTAAGGAATATCTTGATTTATTTTCACTTCTTTTCAAACTCAACTTTCTCCTCCCCCCCCCCCCCCCAAAAAAAAAAAAAAAAAGGAAATATAAGAACCCTAAGAAAATAAGGAAGCTCAAGAGGCCGGCGAAACTTACACGTGGTAGTTCCTGCATAACCCTATCCTGGAAAAACATGGATTCTTCAAAACATGCTCGATATGGAGATAGTGATAGTTGTATTATTTGGGGTTTTAAAGGTTTAAGGTAAAAGGCAGGTAAGTACTCGTATTCCTGATTAGTTAATTAACACTGTCATTAGAGAGGGAATTCATAAGTTCTTGTCTGTGATTGTGATGCCAATAAAGAAAAAAAACTGTAAACTTTATTAAAAAAAAGTCTGGATGTCTTTTTTAATTAAGTAGCTATCAGTCTCTCTCTCTCCCCTCTCTCTCTCTCCTCTCTCTCTCCTTCTCTTCTCTCCTCTCCCCTCTCTTCTCTCTCTCTCTCTCTCTCTCTCTCTCTCCTCTCTCTC
>JACEEZ010002709.1:10000-17500 GCA_016584305.1 Chionoecetes opilio
ATGCCCTAATACTTTCCCTCCTTCCCCCGCCAGACCATTCTGCCGCCAAAGCCCATTACCAACATTTTGTTCCCCCAAAAAGCCTTTCCCCTTTTCCCGCTGTTCTCTAAGCTCACTGGTTATTGCTTCAAGATTTTTTCCATTGTATTCTTAAACACACACTCCACTCTATTCTGCTGCGATTTCCCTTCAGTATAAATTTTTTTTTTAGCTAGGGTAAGCTTCTATTCATTTAAACTTTCGATTTTTCCTTCTGTATATATTTTTTTTAGCTAAGCTTCTATTTATTAAGCTTTCATTTTCCTTCTGTATATTTTTTTAGCTAAGCCTTTATTTATTAAAGCTTTGATTCATTAGTCATTTATATTTATTAAGCTTTGATTCATTAGTCATTTATATTTATTAAGCTTTGATTCATTATCATTTATATTTATTAAGCTTTGATTCATTAGTCATTTATATTTATTAAGCTTTGATTCTTAGTCCCTTTATATTTATTAAGCTTTGATTCATTAGTCATTTATATTTATTAAGCTTTGATTCATTAGTCATTTATATTTTAAGCTTTGATTCATTATTCATTATATTTATTAAGCTTTGATTCATTAGTCATTTATATTTATTAAGCTTTGATTCATTAGTCATTTATATTTATTTAAGCTTTGATTCATTATCATTTATATTTATTAAGCTTTGAAATTTATTAGTCATTTATATTTATTAAGCTATTCATTTAGCTTTTTTTTTCTTAACCAACACAATTTGTTCTTTTACTTCACACCATCACGCACTCAACATCTCTAACCTATACCTTACCTAACCTTACCTAACCTGACCAGTGACCTAACCTGACCAGTGACCTAACCTAACTTACACTCTATTCTGCCTGTGATTTCCCTTCAGTATAATTTTTAGCTACGACTCTCTTTACTGTTACTCTTCTAAACTATCAAACGTTTTATTTTACCTTCACACCATCACGCACTCAAAATGTCCTTCTCGAAACATACTTATGCATTCCTCGTAGCAATACCCTCTCTCTATCTTTTTATAGTGACGCCTGTGATTAGAGTCTCATGCCGCCCCCCTGTGTCCTCCGATGCACTCGCAATCGAAGGTAGAGTTAATGGGCAGCATGTGAGTGTTCTTAGGCCACTCAACGGTGCAGAAAGATTTTAAGTGGATTTTGGTTCTCATCGGGGATCGAACTCGGGACCAGTGTGTGTGTCCCGTGGTTAGCGTCACTCGGAGACGCTAACCACTCTGCTACCGCCTCCACACTAAAAAAATAATAATCATCAATCCACAGGTGACATTACCATAATACTTAAGTTTCTCCCTATATACCTCGTAATACCTAATTAATTCTACCTACCTTCTACCTCCAATACCTCGTCTCTACCTATGCCTTCTCTCCTTTCACCTTTCAGTCCTTCAGGTAAAATGGTTAAGTGTGATAAGATACTTGATTCCCTCCAAATACATGATCTCCTTCTCTTAGTTATCAAGGTTAACCTATGACATTAGCATAATACCACGCCTCTACCTATGTCTTATCTCCATGCAGTGCCATATGACCTCTGATGTCTGGCACATTCCCCTTTTTTGGCATTAAATCAATCAAATTATCTCCATTCAGCTTTCAGTGTATCAAAGTAAAATGATTGAGTGATGAAGTATTTGATCCCCTCTGCAAAGGGGGGATCACTCTCGACTCTCTATTTACAATCTAAGCCTTTGTTCTTTCAGCTTGCCTTCCTTGCTCTCTCTCTCTCTCTCTCTCTCTCTCTCGAACATAAGAACATAAGAAAATAAGGAAGCTACAAGAGGCCGTGAGACCTACACGAGGTAGTTCCTGTTACTTAACACTACCTACATCCACCTTTCATCCCCATCCATGTATGTATCCAGCCTCCTTTTAAAGCTTCATATTGACTCCGCACTAACTACCTGACAACAGAGTCCATTCCAATCATTTACAACCCTATTTATGAACCAGTTTTTCCTTATTTCCTTTCTAAATCTATGCTTTTCCAGTTTGAATACGTTACTTCTTGTTCTACCCTGCTTAATAGCCTTAAGAACTTTTCCTACACTACACCACTACAGTCCTAAGTCCTACACCACTTTCCTACTACTACCTTTTTTTCCTTTATTGTATCCCTTTAACCACTTTTAATGTGAGAGTATTGTACCCTCACACACACCTAGGGAAAGCATTCTTCTACAATATCACGCCTTGTTTCATAACCGGGTGCATCGTCTTCGTTTTCCACCTCATTGTCGTCCACATCTTCCTCCACTGCAGTGTCTCCTTCCACATCCTCAGGCAGGGGAATCCTCCGCTGCACACATCTATTATGCAGCCACATGCACGCCGCTGCTATTTTGGCACATTTTATGGGTTCATATTGCAGAGCCCCACTTGACTGGTGAATGCGACGGAAGCGAGATTTCATCGTCTGTAGTGTTTGTTCCATGACTTCCCTTGTGCTGCTGTGACTTGTGTTGTACTGGCGCTCCCCTTCCGTGGCGGGCTCATCAAAGGGCGTCATCAGGAACGGCTCGAGAGGATACCCCCTGTCCCCAAGTAGATAAGTGTCTTTAAAATGTCCTGCCTCAAATCTGCGTCGCATTGAACAAACGTGCCAGACATACTCATCCTCTGCGCTGCCGGGGAACTTGACACAGAAGCCGGTTATCATTTGATCAGCATTGCAGACCACTTGCAAGTTCAAAGACGTAAAACCTTTATTATTCACATAAGAATTATATTCATTTTCAGGAGGTTTGATGGCTATATGTGTGCCATCTACCACACCAATGACCCGCGGAAAACCACTGATCTTGCTGAATGCTGTAGTTGCTTTATTGATATCCACATCATTAGCAGGCATCTTAACTTCTGTTCTACCCTTATCATAGAGGACATGAGTCACGTGGGAGACGATTCGGCTCACAGTGGATTGAGTCAGCCCCGTGTCGTCTGCAATATCACCTTGAAGGCTTTTGCTCCCTAGGAACCGTAGAGTCGCAAGAACCTGTGTGTGTGTGGGTATGGCATGGTTTCTTCTTGTTGGTCTTTGTATGTGTGGAGACAGTTCCTGGCAGAGAGTGATGATTTCTTGACGTGGCATCCTGTAGTACTTCAACAGGTGCTCGTCACTCACATGAAGAGGGTCAAGGGGATCTCTGTAGGTCCTCTCACGCTTCAATTGCCGCCCTAAGAGGTACACATACAGGAGCTCCATCACAGTGGGAGAGGGACAGCAGGTGCATGTAGCGTGGCAGGTTCAAGGACAGGCTGTGGCGAGGCACGTGCAGGTCAGGGGAGGTCAGAGCCTGTGCAGGTCAGCCGCAGTTTGAAAAAGTAAACAAACAGGAAGAGGCGCGTCTGTCTCTCTCTCTCTCTCTCTCTCTCTCTCTCTCTCTCTCTCTCTCTCCTCTCTCTCTCTCTCTTTCTCTGTCTGTATGTCTCTGTCTGTATGTCTCTCTGTATGTCTCTGTCTGTATGTCTCTGTCTGTATGTCTCTGTCTGTATGTCTCTGTCTCTCTCTCTCTGTCTCTCTCTCTCTGTCTCTGTCTCTGTCTCTGTCTCTGTCTCTCTCTTTCTCTGTCTCTCTCTTTCTCTTTCTCTTTCTCTCTCTCTCTCTCTCTCTCTCTCTCTCTCTCTCTCTCTCTCTCTCTCTCTCTCTCTCTCTCTCTCTCTCTCTCTACGTGTTTTTCATTCATTAGTTCGTCCCTCCATTCATCAATCCTTGCACTGAGACACACTTCACTTGATGAATAATGTCAGCTATTCATTTATCTTCCCGTGTATGCAGTATATATATTTAGAGTATCGTTGATTAATAAGAGACAGAATTGCATAACTTTTCAATGTGTTTGTGTGTGTGTTTTTCTCTCTCTCTCTCTCTCTCTCTCTCTCTCTCTCTCTCTCTCTCTCTCTCTCTCTCTCTCTCTCTCTCTCTCTCTCCTCTCTCCTCTCTCCTTCTCTCTCTCTCTCTCACTCTCGTAAATCTTAAGTTAGGATTCCTGGGTCATTTATATTTTTTTCTCTCATTTATGATACAAAAGTAAACAAAAAATAATAATAGCTTCATTTTTTTTTTCTCTCTCTCTCTCTCTCTCTCTCTTCTCTCTCTCTCTCTCTCTCTCTCTCTCTCTCCTCTCTCTCTCTCGTCTCTCTCTCTCTCTCTCTCTCTCTTCTTCTCTTTCTTCCTCTCCCTTTTTTTCCTTTCTCTCCATTGCACAATATTTATTTCTCTTCACTCGAGGGGGAAAAATTCTCACTCGTTTTTCTACACACAAGAGGGAAACCATATCGCTCTGTGTGTGTGTGTGTGTGTGTGTGTGTGTGTGTGTGTGTGTGTGTGTGTGTGTGTGTGTGTGTGTGTGTGTGTGTGTGTGTGTGTGTGTGTGCGTGCGTGCGGGCGTGCGAGTAAACATAGAAATCAACCGTATTATCACCATCATCATCATCATTGTCATTACCATCATTATCAATTATTTAATTCTCATTATCATTATTATTATCATTCTCGAAATTTTCCTTGTTCATGTTACGTAGCTGAACAACAAAACAGTGTACAGATTCAGCTGGTTGTCCCACTGAGGCATCGGGTCACAACGGGTCACAAACGGGTCACAACGGGTTACATTGGGTCACATCGGGTCACATTGGGTTTACAACGGGTCACAACGGGGTCAGCGGGTCACATTGGGCCTTTCCGCTACACAGGGGTCGCACACTGGCTATTGTTTCCCATCAGTGGAATGGGTCTGGGTGGGGGTGGGGGGTGGGGGGGCGTCTAGTGGCGATGGGTGTTGCGGTAAGTGGCGGGGCGGGAGTGCCGAACTTTGGGTGTCTTGGCAGATATATTTTAGTGACCCATTTTCGTCCGAGCAATACAGACCCTTCACGAGCCTCAGTTCCCGCCAGTTACCTTTAGCCAGTTAGCCTTCATAACCTTAGCCAGTTAGCCTTCACAGCTTTAAATGACAGCCTGCATAGCATTTATAGCTTTAAATGACAGCCTGCATAGCCTTCATAGCTTTAAATGACAGCCTGTATAGCCTTTATAGCTTTAAATGACAGCCTGCATACAGTGCATAGCCTTCATAGCTTTAAATGACAGCCTGCATAGCCTTCACAGCTTTAAATGACAGCCTGTATAGCCTGCATAAGTTTAAATGACAGTCTGTATAGCCTTCATAGCTTTAAATGACAGCCTGCATAGCCTTCATAGCTTTAAATGACAGCCAGTATAGCCTTCATAGCTTTAAATGACAGCCTACATAGCCTTCATAGCTTTACATGATAGCCTGCATAGCCTTCATAGCTTTAAATGACAGCCTGCATAGCCTTCATAGCTTTAAATGACAGCCTGTATAGCCTTCATAGCTTTAAATGACAGCCTGCATAGCCTTCATAGCTTTAAATGACAGCCTGTATAGCCTTCATAGCTTTAAATGACAGCCTGCATAGCCTTCATAGCTTTAAATGACAGCCTGCATAGCCTTCATAGCTTTAAATGATAGCCTGCATAGCCTTCATAGCTTTAAATGACACAGTTTGCAATGACCATCTCCTAGCTTGACTTGCCTGGACAGTTCCGAATGTTTATGTTGCTTCCGGTGCTGGTGCTTCAAACATTCTCGAAATATATCTTCTGAAATAATCCCTTGTCATTCACCGCCTGGCCTTGAAGTGAACAGCGACTGAGAGAAATTCTTGACGTTGAATCCAGGTCCCTCAGCGTCTGGCCCCGGAGGCGAGTCTATGTTCCTGTCTGAAGGGAGACCTGAGGGGAGACCTGCGCTGCCTCCCCCTGGAACAACTGCAACACGAGGCTTCAAAACACTGACATTGTTGGGAAAACGTCGCACGGCTGCAGGCAAACTCACGAGGAATATAAATCAGAAACGGAAAGTCTTGCAATTTGTTACTGAAAAGCGTCCACTATAAGACCAGAGCATAGCCACAGGGGGAGACCACAGCCACAGCCACGACCACAGCCACATCTACAGGGGGAGACTGTCTTGGGGCACCATGGGGGAAGGGAAAGAGGTATGAGAACCTACCCCACCGCTCATAACACACCGGGGAAGCCTCACCATACCCGGGCCGCATATTCCCGTTTTATGGAACAGTATGTCGCGTTTACTCTTGAATACGTCAGGTTAGGTTACGTTAAGTTACGATTAGGTTAAAATAAGTTACCTAACCGAACGATTGTAACTTTGTGTGGGAATCACAAAAAGCGTATTTTCGAGAAATTCTTATGGTTAGTTTCGGAGCTACAGCCAAGCGTCTTCACTCGGACACCCCAGACTGGCCTAGAGGTGGGGAATATGCACCCGGGGCCTTCACATCGCGGGGCACATATTTGTCAGGGTCCTGTTAAGAGCCATTTCGTTGAGAGTTCTGAGCGTTTATTTCGTTGAGAGTTCTGAGCGTCTCTTTCGTTGAGTTCTGAGCGTTTATTTCGTTGAGAGTTCTGAGCGTCTCTTTCGTTGAGTTCTGAGCGTTTATTTCGTTGAGAGTTCTGAGCGTCTCTTTCGTTGAGAGTTCTGAGCGTTTATTTCGTTGAGAGTTCTGAGCGTCTATTTCGTTGAGAGTTCTGAGCGTCTCTTTCGTTGAGAGTTCTGAGCGTTTATTTCGTTGAGAGTTCTGAGCGTCTATTTCGTTGAGAGTTCTGAGCGTCTATTTCGTTGAGAGTTCTGAGCGTCTATTTCGTTGAGAGTTCTGAGCGTTTATTTCGTTGAGAGTTCTGAGCGTCTATTTCGTTGAGAGTTCTGAGCGTTTATTTCGTTGAGAGTTCTGAGCGTCTATTTCGTTGAGAGTTCTGAGCGTTTATTTCGTTGAGAGTTCTGAGCGTCTATTTCGTTGAGAGTTCTGAGCGTCTCTTTCGTTGAGAGTTCTGAGCGTCTCTTTCGTTGAGAGTTCTGAGCGTTTATTTCGTTGAGAGTTCTGAGCGTCTCTTTCGTTGAGAGTTCTGAGCGTCTATTTCGTTGAGAGTTCTGAGCGTCTTTTTCGTTGAGAGTTCTGAGCGTCTATTTCGTTGAGAGTTCTGAGCGTCTATTTCGTTGAGAGTTCTGAGCGTCTATTTCGTTGAGAGTTCTGAGCGTCTCTTTCGTTGAGAGTTTCTGAGCGTCTATTTCGTTGAGAGTTTCTGAGCGTCTATTTCCTTGAGAGTTCTGAGCGTCTATTTCGTTGAGAGTTCTGAGCGTCTCTTTCGTTGAGAGTTCTGAGCGTCTATTTCGTTGAGAGTTCTGAGCGTTTATTTCGTTGAGAGTTCTGAGCGTCTATTTCGTTGAGAGTTCTGAGCGTCTATTTCCTTGAGAGTTCTGAGCGTCTCTTTCGTTGAGAGTTCTGAGCGTCTCTTTCGTTGAGAGTTCTGAGCGTCTCTTTCGTTGAGAGTTCTGAGCGTTTATTTCGTTGAGAGTTCTGAGCGTCTCTTTCGTTGAGAGTTCTGAGCGTCTATTTCGTTGAGAGTT
>JACEEZ010002710.1:0-7500 GCA_016584305.1 Chionoecetes opilio
CCACCCACCACCCCACGCACGCACCACACCCACACACACACACACACACACCCCACACACACACCACACACACACACACACACACACACACACACACAGTTATATAAATAACAAAAAATAAAAAAAATTATATCTACTTAATGACCTCGCTCCCCTAATTATTAGCCCTTTTTAATGCTTATGATGCAATTATGACATCGGGAAACAGAAGGAAGGAGAAAAATTATTGAATCATTTTTTGTATTTTTTTTTTTTTTTTCTCTCTTTTTCTCTCTCTCTCTCTCTCCTCTCTCTCTCTCTCTCTCTCTTTTCCTCTCTCTCCCCCTCTCTCTTTTCTCTCTCTCTCTCTCTCTCTCTCTCTCCTCTCTCTCTCTCTCTCTTTTCTCTCTCTCTCTCTCCCCTCTCTCTCCCCCCTCTCTCTCTCTCTCTCTCTCCCCTCTCTCTTCTCTCTCTCTCTCTCTCCCCTCTCTCTCTCTCTCTCTCTCTCTCTATCTATCTCTCTCTCTCTCTCTCTCTCCCCTCTCTCTCTCTCACGTCTATTCCGATGTGGTGACCTGCTATATCGCCTCAAGGCAGGGCCCGGGTAGGGAGCCTGAGGGCCTGAGGTCATTAGCGCTGGGGGACAGGTCAGGTTAAGGTTTAACTTGTTTCACCTCTAAAGGTGACAGCCCCCTCATTTTGACTCTCTTCACCTCCTCCCTCCCCTCAAAATTTAACGAACCTTTATATTTCCCTCTTCCAATATCTCGTCTTCATGAAGAGTATCTGGCTTACTTTTGTGTCCATGTGATAACACATTTACTAACGATGGTGAATCGAGGACTTCATGCACTCAAAGCAAATATATGGTGGTTTTTATAGAAATAACGAAGGACTGTAGGTGCCCGATTTCCACTGAATTTTTCAACCAATAAGAACCATAGCGAAGCTGGCCTGGCATGCTCCTCCTGGGGGGAGGAGAGTTTGGCTCAAAGGGTTTTCTTGAATTGACTATAACTTATGGAAACTGAATTTAAAAGATATAGAAATGTACTCACTTCAACAATAAGAGCCGCTAAGAGAATTATTATAAAAAAAATTTAAAAAGAACATTCAGGAAATTCCAGTAAAAAAATGGGAATGTTGAACCTATAATGGGAAGAAGTAAGTCTCAAATACCAACCGCTTTTTCGTTTCAAGACAAAATAAATTTCAAATTCTAATGATATTGCTGGGGGATTTAACAACTATTTTACAAGCGTCGCTGATAACCTCTCAGAATTTGTACAGGAACTCAGTACCATTTACATATTTCTTACCTGCACCTGCTCCTTATTATTTTTACTTAAAACCGACACAGTAACAGAAATACAGACAATAATTACTAATCTTAAAGGAACTTCTCCTGGTCATGACAATATTCATAGCAAGGGTTTTGTAAAAGATGTTCTGATACAATTTCTCCCTTTTAGCACATATCATAAATAAATCTTTTCAGTACGGTACCTTTCCGAAATATCTCCAAATAGCCAAGGTAATACCTATATATAAAAAAGGCGTCAACACCAATCCTGAAAATTACAGACCCATATCGTTACTGCCTACCTTTAGTAAATTCTTTGAGAAAGTAATGGTAACTCGTTTAATGAACTACCTGAATAATTACTCATTGTTATCAAATTGTCAGTTTGGGTTCCGACCAGGCTACTCCACTGAGCTGGCTGTACATAAAATGTGCCAATCACTTTACAACACCTTAGACAACAAACTTTACCAAGTAACACTATTTTGTGATCTTACAAAGGCTTTCGACACCATTTCACATTCCATTCTTGTAGAAAAATTCAAGGTTTATGGGATCGTGGGCCCCGCTCTTGAATGGCTTAAAAGCTATTTAAGTCATAGGAAACAGTTCACAGTTTTTAATAATATTTTTTCAGCTTGTAAATCAACTCATTGCGGTATACCTCAAGGATCAGTATTGGGCCCTGTTCTATTTTGTATAGATATAAATGATATAATACGCTCAAGTAATGAATTAAAATTCTTGTTGTTTGCTGATGACACTACTATTTACCTTCAAGGCCATAATCTCAAGACACTACAGGACACACTAAACAATGAGTTAATACATGTTTCTGACTGGATTAAAAGTAATAAACTAACACTAAACATTAAAAAAACGAATTATATGGTATCACACTCCCTACATGCTCAAACCAACCGATATCATCCATCAAAATGAAGATCTTACAGTCAACAAGTTAAAGCAGTAAAATGTCTAGGGGTCTTAATTTTATAATATTCTCAAGTGGAACCACATAATACGACCCTTAGATCTAAATTTCAAAATTAATAGGAGTAATTTATACAATTAGGAACCATTTAAATCTGGAAAATCTTAAACAAGTCTATTATTCAATAATTTATCCTCATCTTATATATTGTGCATCCATTTGGGGCGGAGGCTATCAAACATAAATACAAAGCTTATTTACACCACAGAAAAAATTTATACGTGCAATATTTAACTGCCATCGATATGAACACACAAATCCGTATTTTAGAGAAGATAGTCTTCTTAAGTTGCCAGATATCGTAATGTTGCAAAGTAGTATTTTTCTTTATAATGCCATAAACACATATCCTATTGACATAGGATTCCAAGTTATAATTCATAACACTGACACGAGAAGACCACAGGAGCTCCGACTCCCCCTGTACAGGACATCGCATGCCCAACAAAGTATTCTGTTTCGGGAGCCGACAGTGGAACCAGCTACCTGACACCACCAAAACTTGTTCCATCAAAGCATTTATTTAAATCAAAGCTTAAGCAACAGTTGTAAACAATTATTCGAATGTATAAGATGCTTGAATACTATTGTGAGGTTACAGTACTTAGTTGCGTAGATAAGTAGCTGATGAAATATGCATGCATTTTTTTTTTTTTTTTTTTTTTTTGTGTATTGTTAATAGCATGTAACCTGTAGTACTCAGATCTTACTATTGTTTTTATTTGTTTGTTTGTTTTTTGTCATATTTTCTTAACATATAGATGTTTTTGTGATGTTCTATGTTCTAATTCTTAGTTATGCATGCCTTTCATGATGTGATAGCAAAATCCTTATATATTAATTATTGGCCCGTATTAGAGCACCTGCTCATCGGGCTTATACTTCTCAGTGTAATTTTATATTGTGTAAACTATTCATACGTAACTTATTGCGACCAATGAAATTATCAATTATCAATTATCAACTATCTCTCTCTCTCTCTCTCCTGTAATACGGAGACCAAAACTGAACCGCATAGTCTAGGTGAGGTCTGACTAGTGCCAAATAAAGCTTTGGAATAACCTCAGCACTTCTACTTTTAACACTCCTGGTAATAAATCCTAACACCCTATTAACTCTATTTCTAGCCTCAATACATTGATTCCTAGGACGGAGGTCTGAGGTTACCCACACTCCCAGATCTTTCTCACCTTCTGATCTTTTCAGCGATACATTGCGTATGGTGTACCCATTACCAGGATTTTTCCGACCAACATTCATAACGCTGCACTTATCAATATTAAATTCCATCTGCCATCTATCTACGCATAACATATAGCATCGATCGTGTTGTAAGGAGGGAGAATGAAGGATGGGTGGAAAAGGAGAGAGAGAAGAGAGAGAGGAGAGAGAGAGAGGGGAGAGAGAGAGAGAGGAGGGAGAGAGAGAGAGAGAGAGAGAGAGAGAGAGGGAGAGAGAGGGGAGAGAAGAGAGAGAGAGAGAGGAGAGGGGAGAGGAGAGAGAGAGAGAGAGAGAGAGAGAGGAGAGAGAGAGAGAGAGAGAGAGCGAGAGAGAGAGAGAAGGGAAAAGAGAGAGAGAGAGAGGAGAAAAGAGAGAGAGAGGAGAGAAAAGAGAGAGAGAGAGAGAGAGAGAGAGAGAGAAAGAGAGAGAGAGAGAGAGAGAGAAAGAGAGAGAGAGATGACACTAACGAATTTTCCAATATTGTGTTATGGGGGATGGCACTATAAACTCCCTTACTCAGCACTCTTAGGCCATAAAGCACACGCCCTTGCAGATTGTTTTCCCCCTCAGAGTTTAATATTAGCGTGGGTGAGGGTTTGAGGAGTGGCTTCTTTTTTTTTTTTTTTTGGGGGACCCTAGGGAGAACTGTGGGGGAGGTGGGGTATTTAAAACTTTGTGGGGGAAAGGGTGTGGTTATATTTGGTCCCAGTGTGTGTGTTTTGTGGTGTGTTTTTTGTGTCCCGTGTGTGTGGGGGTTTTTTTTTGGGGGGGGTATGTGGTTTTGTGTGTGTGTGTGGTTGTGTGTGTGTTGTGTGTGTTTTTGGGGGTGTGTGTTGTGTGGGGGTGTTGTGTGTTGTGTGTGTGTGTGTGTGGGTGTTTTTCATCTGGGTTTTCATCTAGTTGTATTTTACAGGGCCAGAGCGCCCTTGGGGCCCCCTTCCATATCAAAATTTTTATCATTCCTCCTTACTGGTTATTTTAGGGCGAAGCCACCCCCCTGGGGGTGGTCACAAAACCGGCTAACCCCCCCGGTTAAACCCCTTCCCTGCGGGTAAACAGGGGGGCCCGGGGTTTTTAAAAAGACCGGCCCCTCTGCTTCGCTTTCGCCCGGCGATCGAACCCCGGGGCTTCTCGGTTTCAGGGGAGTGTGCTAGCCCCCAACTAGGAGCCCCCAATGCGTGCGTGCGTGGGGTGCGGGGCGTGCGTTTCGTGCGTGCGGTTTCTTTCGTGCGTGCGTGCGTGCGTGGGGTGCGTGCGTGGTGCTCGTGCCCGTTGGGGGCGGCGTGCGTGGGGTGCGTGCGTCGTGCGTGCGTGCGTGCGTTGCGTGCGTGCGTTTCGTGCGTGGTGCGTGCGTGCGTGCGTGCGTGCGGGGCGTGCGTGCGTGCGGGCGTGCGTGCGTGCGTGGGGCGTGCGTGCGTGCGTGCGTGCGGGGGTGGGGGCGTGCTTTGGGGCGTGCGTGGGGTGCGTTCGTGCGTTTCGTGCGTGCCCTGCGTGCGTGCGGGGTGCGTGCGTTGGGGTGCGTGCGTGCGTGCGTGCGTGCGTGCGTGGGGTGCTGCGTGCGTGCGTGCGTGCGTGCGTGCGGGCGTGGTGGGGCGTGCGTGCGGCGTGCGTGCGGGCGTGCGTGCGTGCGTGCGGGGCGTGCCCGGGGGTGCGTGCCCTGCGTTTCGTGCGTGCTGCGTGCGTGCGTGCGTTCGTGCGTGCGTGCGGTTTCGTGCGTGCGTGCGTGCGTGCGTGCGTGCCCTTTCGTGTGCGTGTAAACCCCGGGGCGTGCGTGCGTGCGTGCGTGTGTGTGTGCGTATTGTGGGGTGTTGTTGTGTGTAGGGGGGTGACAAAACTTAGGGTTTTTCCAAACCATGATTTTTTTCTTTCCACACATAAAAAAAATTCCCCTAAATTGGGCATAAAAATTTTTACTCATGACAATTATGGGCCTGAAAACCCAAAAACTTTTTTCCCCTAAATGCTTTCCCTTGCCTTCTGTACTAGGATAAAATAAAGAGAAAAACCGATGCGGAGGAAAGGGAGGAAGGAAAGGGAAGGGAATAATAGCCTGGGGTAACTATGTTGGATACGAGTTCCCACCTTCAAATTTGAGTCTTTTATTTTTAGCGATGGGAAAGGGAAAAAAGGACTATCCACCCCCCCGGGCCGGGAAAATTTTTTGATAGATACACACCTACCCCACACCCCCACCCACACCCCACACACCGCACACCCCACCCACACACACACAGTCACACACACACCCCACACCACACACGCACTACCCACACACCAACACACACCCACCCACCCTTTGGGAAAATACGTTGTGGGGTTTAGCACACTCGGCTCACAACCGAGAAAATTTCCCCGGTTTGATCCCCGGGCGGGGCGAACAGACGAGCGGTCTTTTAAAACCCCCAGCCCCTGTTCCCAGCATGGGAAAGGGTACCGGGGGTTTTTGCCCGGGGGTTTGTTTACCTGCCCTTTCCCGGGGGGGTGGCTTCCCCCTAACACTAAGAACTAAGGAGGAAGATTTTATAAATGTTGGGTATGGGGGACGGGGCCCCTACAAGCATTGTCAGGCCCTGTAAAATCCCAAAAGATAATACCAAATAAAATGAAAACCCACACACCAAATCACGGCCCCACACACGCAAACACACACACAACACACACCCATAACATACACACACTCATAGGAAAAAAGTTTAGAAGATGAAGAAGAAAAAGAAGAAAAGAAATAAAGGAAAAAATCAGGAAAGCAAAAGATAAAAAGGAAAAAAGAGCAAAAGAAAAAATTGGAAAAAAAAAAAAATAGAAACGAATACAAAAAGAAAAGATAGATAAATAAATAAAAAATAACAAACACTAACATGACAATAAGACACACATGATTTACTTAAGACCACAACCCACAACAATATAGACATAAAACCATTCAAAAACTATATAGAAAAACACTCCCACATCGTCCGTCACAACATTATTGGTATACACGGTGCGGGGCTGTTCCAAGGGGCGGGGCGGGGCGTGAGGTGGTACATAACATCTGGGATCTCTAAGTGCTGTTGTGTGCCATTTATAGATAGAAAGATAGATATAGATAAAAAATTGGATAGATAGATGGGTGAATGGATAGATAGATATATTGATTAGTAGATAAATAGTTAGATAGTTAGATGGATAAATAGATAGATAGATAGGTAGGTGGATAGATAATATATATATTATATATATATATATATATATATATATATATATATATATATATATATATATATATATATATATATATATATATATATATATATATATTTATATATATATATATATATATATATATATATATATATATATATATATATATATATATAATATATATATATATATATATATATATATATATATATATATATATATATATATATATATATATATATATATATATATATATATATTATATATATATATATATATAATATATATATATAATATATATAATATATATAATAATAAGCAAAAGTGTGTCTGTCTGTGTGTGTGTGTGTGTGTGTGTGTGGTATAGGTTCCGCCCCCGTGGCGCAAACACCTCATATGGCACATTTTTGGAATCAGGTTGACCAGGGGAAGGTCATAAGCCCACTTATGAGATGATTCGATCACTTTTTTTTTTCTTTTTTTTTTTAGCAGCCTATTAGCGATAATTGTGAAAAAAAGTGGGTGGCGAGAATTGAGGAAACCTTGATGTAGGGTGATGGGTAATGGGTGAGTGAATGGGTGGGGTGATGGGTAATGGGTGTGGGGTGATGGGTGAGTGAATGGCTGGGGGGTGATGGGCTGGGGGTGATGGGTGATGGGTGAGGGAATAGGTGGGGGGTGATGGGTAATGGTAAATATAAGCGAAAGTGTGTCTGTCTGTCTGTCTGTCTGTCTGTGTGTGTGTGTGTGTGTGTGTCTGGTATAGGTTCCGCCCCCCGTGGCGCAATCTCCTCATTTTGGCACATTTTTGGAACCGGGT
>JACEEZ010002710.1:17500-25000 GCA_016584305.1 Chionoecetes opilio
ATGCCCAAGGGTGGTGACTGATGTATTAGGCGGGAAGATGTAAGACGATGTGTGTGCATGTGTGTGTGTTTGTGTGTATATGTGTGTGTGTGTGTGTGTGTGTGTGTGTGTGTGTGTGTGTGTGTGTGTGTGTGTGTGTGTGTGTGTGTGTGTGTGTGTGTGTGTGTGTGTGTGTGTGTGTGTGTGTGTGTGTGTGTGTGTGTGTGTGTGTGTGTATATGTGTGTGTGTTTTAAAAGGATTGATGGATGAGTGGCTAAGGGAGGGAAGGTGATGAACACACACCTTGCAAATTGATTAGAAAAGTACTGTTCGAAAAGACTAGAGTGAGAGTAGTAGTAGTAGTAGTAGTAGTAGTAGTAGTAGTAGTAGTAGTAGTAGTAGTAGTAGTAGTAGTAGTAGTAGTAGTAGTAATAGTATATCAACAGTAAAGACAACAGTTACAACAGTGCACATCCATAATAATCCCATTCATCTGTATTTGTTTCAACATTCGTACTTTCCATCCTGTATTTGCTTCCATAACACTCTCTATTTTTGCAGTCTAAATATCGCTTTGCATTTATCGCTACACATATTGTACCAATGCGCGCGCGCACACACACACACACACACACACACACACACACACACACACCACACACACACTCCGTACACACATAGGGTACTCCGTAGTGTAGTGGTTAGCACGCTCGGTTCAAAACCGAGAAGTACCGGGTTCGATTCCCGGGCGGAGCGGAAACATATGGGCTGTTTCCTTAAAACCCGAGCCCCTGTCCACCCAGCAGTGAATGGGTACCGGGTGTTAGCCGGGGTTTGTGACCTGCTCTCCGGGGTGGTGGCTTCGGCCAACACTAAGCACTAAGGATGAATGATACAAATGTTGATATAGAGACGGGGCCATACGAGCGTTGCTCAGGCCCTGTAAAATACAACTAGATGAATACAACTAGATGAATACACACACACACACATCCCTCTGTCAAATGTTTATTTAACTTTCATCACGCATTTTTTTTCTTTTTCTTTCACATTACAAGGAAGTAATCAGAATTTCAGAGGAAGAGGATGAACATGCAAACTCTTTTGTTGTGCATGTCAAGGTGTGTGTGTGTGTGTATGTGTGTCTGTGTGTGTGTGTATGTGTGTTCGTGTGTGTGTGTGTGTGTTCGTGTATGTATGTGTGTGTGTGTGTGTGTGTGTGTGTGTGTGTGTGTGTGTGTGTGGTGTGTGTGTGTGTGTGTGTGTGTGTGTGTGTGTGTGTGTGTGTGTGTGTTCTGACTATGTGTGTGTGTGTGTGCGTTTGTGAATGTGTATGAGCGTTTGTGACTATGTGTGAGTGCGTGTGTGTTACTGTGTGTGTGCGTACACGTGACTGCGTGTGCGTGTGTGTGTGTGTGTGTATGTGTGTGTTACTGTGTGTGAGCGTACACGTGACTGCGTGTGCGTGTGTGTGTGTGTGAATAAAATAGAATAGAATAGAATAGAATAGAATAGAATTTATTATTGCTCAGACTTTATAAATAAAGTATGGAGCACAGCTCCTATAAAATACAATACATTTGGCAGGACATTTCAAACGATACCAATAAGATAAGTGTGCATACATGCACATACAGATAAGTACTACGTAAACTAAAAGTTAGGAGAAATCCAATTGTCAATTTCCAAAACTAAGTGACACATAGAAAAATATAAATAAAGATAACTAATAATCAGATATACTTGTTAGCTTATCTAAACATGCTCAAAATTGATCTGATGAATAATGACAAGTTCTTCAAAACATTCACACTGGTACTTTGCATTAACGC
Source organism: Chionoecetes opilio (assembly GCA_016584305.1). Taxonomy (NCBI): domain Eukaryota; kingdom Metazoa; phylum Arthropoda; class Malacostraca; order Decapoda; family Majidae; genus Chionoecetes; species Chionoecetes opilio. Next base: position 19,313 of record JACEEZ010002710.1, read on the forward strand.
AACATACTTAAAATGCGTTGGCCTATTGTGTAGTATTTCTGGATATACATATCCCGCATACATACATGCACATACAGATAAGTACTACGTAAACTAAAAGTTAGGAGAAATCCAATTGTCAATTTCCAAAACTAAGTGACACATAGAAAAATATAAATAAAGATAACTAATAATCAGATATACTTGTTAGCTTATCTAAACATGCTCAAAATTGATCTGATAATAATGACAAGTTCTTCAAAACATTCACACTGGTACTTTGCATTAACGCAACATACTTAAAATGCGTTGGCCTAATTGTGTAGTATTTCTGGATATACATATCCCGCACCTTACAATTTCCTCGTTAGTACATTCGAATAGGACATGAAATCATCCCTACAACTTTTAGCAATACATTTGCTACAAAAGACGATCTTCTCTGTTACACCGTTATTACCAACATTTATTGGTAGTTATTGTTGCTTGTTCGAATCTAGTTCCCTGGAGCGAATACTTTCGGTATTTTGACGAGGACACCTCCATACCATAAACTGCTTAAATATTTTTGTAGTTACGCAAACGTTTTTTGTTGATAAATTTGATGCCAGGTAGTAATCCACTGACCCTTTAACCACTTCAACTGCTTTCTTAAACCATGTAGTTTTGGGGCAATTTGTGATAACCAATCCCTGACATACCACATCATTACATAATTTTTAATGCAGGAAACCCCCATGGAAAGTGTAAACCCCTAAAACCCAAATGCAAAAAACTTTGATACATTATATAGCATAATTAGGTTTTACCTGAAAATTGTGTATGTGTGTGTGTGTGTGTGTGTGTGTGGTGGTTTTGTGTTGGTGTGGTGTATTTTGGTGTGTGGGGTGAGTGTCCTGAGTAACCTCCAGGCCCGACATGCATAACAGACCCGGGGAAAGTTTTGCGGTTGCTTTTTAAACCCCCCCCCTTTTGGGCCCCTTTATGCTGGGATCTCAATAAAAAATTTGCAGCGGCGGGGTTTTGGGATAAAACTTCACACAAAATTTTAAAAAAGATAGTAAGGATTGGAGATAGAGATTTGTTCCTGATGCTGTATTTTATTAATCTATTTTGGTTAACTTAGAAAATATTTTCATTTCCCTAATGATGATGTACAGAAACGAGTGGAGGAGTAGGGGGGAATACATGGAAGAACAGATCCAGGAAGAATAGAATGGGAATAGGAGGTTAAAAAGGAAAAAAAAAGGAAAGAAGCGTAAAAAGAAAGATAATAAAATAAGAGTAAAAAGATTGATACTAAAGATGTAGGAAACAGTGAATATGAAGAAACATAATGCATAGAAAGGAATATATTAAATGTAGTGGAAGTGGTCAGTTAAGGATATAGTGGTGGTGGTGGTGGTGGTGGTGGTGGGGTGGTGGTGATGGTGGTGGGGGTGGTGGTGGTGGTGGTGGTGGTGGTGGTGGGGTGGTTGTGGATATGTGAATAAAAACCAGACAGTACCCCACATAATAGGGCCCCCCCTCCAAATACACACATATTGTTATGGCAATGCCCACGATGTGGCAACAGGCACCGCCCCGGGCTTTACCATGTAACAGTCGTTGCCCAAAAACGGACGTAACACCAGCCTCTTGCTGGTGGTCGGCCTATCTCTTTTTCTTTAGAAAAAATACCTACGGAAGACCCTCGTTTCCCTTTGATAAATCCCCCAACCACTCCGGTTAATACTGAAAACCCTCGTGCACCATCGCGATCGCGGGTAAAGAATTTAGAGAGAGGGGAGCTCTCCCCGTTTCCCACGACTTCCGCCGGGACGCCACGAGGCATTTTCTTCCCCGCCCACGCTTTTTCCCCTGGATTTACTTTCCCCCTCCGCTCGTGTGCCGTGTCCCTGGGACAGACGTAAGGGGCGCGTGGACGGGTTTGACGGTAGGGAACCAGTGTTTTATAAGCGCTGTGTTGTTTTGTTAGTGGGTTTTTGTCCCGGGGCCCTTGGTGGTTCACCATCGCCGTTTGGGTACGGCTACCTTGAAACCAGGGCGGGCGGCCAGAGACGCCCCCCATTTCTCACCCACCCCGCCCCCCGCCACCCCACACAACCCCACCACACACACAGAACCCGAATTCCCTGTGTTTTTTTATATTCCAAAAACGGGGTTTATCTTTTCAATCAGTGTCCTTAAAGAGTCTTCCCCCTTTTTGCCCCCGCGGCTAGGGGGCCCTGAGGTGACGAAGGGGAAATCCTTCCCCCCTTTGAACCACTAAACGAGAACACCCCCCCGCCCCAGGGGACGCATATCAATTTTGTTTCGCTTGGGAGGAGCCCCGGTTATTAGCTGAAACCGACGAAATCCAGGATGAAAGCAGAGGTGCCAGCGTGATGAGGAGAGACGATACGTGACAAAAAAAGGTGGGGAAAAGGGGGAGGATCACTTTTCCCAAAAGTTTTTGTCACACTTTGTTCCTTTCCCAAAGACTACAGTCTGCGGCCAGTGCGCGGGAACATTCCTTCACCTCCACCCCCCCTCGATGCCGGGGCGAGCGGCCAGTACCCCCGGTCGCGACTCCCCGACACCACCCCCAAGTGCCGCTTTTCTGTGGCGCCACGCCCCCCGCGCGATTTCAGCAGGTAAGCATGTGGCCCACAGTCCCCCGACGTTGCTGGCGCCCTTTTCCTTCCAAGTTCCCCGGCAGTGGGTCGTCTGGGGGAAGATTATCTCCGTGGTTTCACAGAGGCTCCCCCTAATAAGCAGCTCACCAGCGCGGATGGTGTGTCACTGGACGTAAAAATGATCCTAAAAACATCCCCTAGGGACGCCCCGACACTTCCTTACTGGACAGAGGTCTTAGCCCCCTACAGTCCCATTAAGAGTCAACGAAATGAACACTACGCCGTCGAGGATTACTGTGTTGTAAGCAGGCTGACGGCGAGCATTCTCCGATTTCTTGACCCCCTGAAGAAACTGGAAAGAGGAGTCACTTGTTCTGGTAACGCATGAGTGCGCGGGACCCAAATTGAAAAGGTTTGCTGAGGGTGTGCGAGATAAAGAGCTGTTTCAACGCCTTATCCCCCAGAACAGGGCTCTTTTAAGACGTGGTACCTGTTGCCGTTCCTTCGAAGCCACCCGCCATACAGCCCCCCGCATATATCGCTCCAAGCCAGCTATGGTCATGTCTCCCTACAAAAAAAGGAAAGCGCCACGGCAAGACGCCCATTACCTCAACAGCCATTTTAGGCAGCGCGTGAAGAAAAACTAAAAACAGGGGGTTCCTGCCCGTTCACCCCTGCCAATCCTGTGCGCGGCGTCAGGCCCAAAGGTCCGGCCGGGGGCGGGTTTTGCTATAACTGCGGCCTTTAAAGGTCATGGGGGGGGGACGAAAAATGCCCCCGCCAAGACACCCCAAATCCCCGGCCTCGCACCCCATGATTTGCCAGTAGACAGGTTTCTCCCACAACACGCTAGCCATGATGGCCCAGGGGCGCGTTAAACGTTGGTCGGCAAACCCACCCCACGCGTAAATACAGCAACGTCGTACCCTAACAGATGTCTCACCTTCCAGGCCATGACTCCCCCCCCGGCTCCGTTCACCTGGTGCCGGCGAGCCCATTTAAAGGCTCCAGAGGGGGCCCGACACGGGCCCGACTATTTGTCCGGCACGGGGACACCTGCAAACCCTTCAATCCCCTCAGCAGCCTCAGCCTACCGTAAAATACTACGTGACGCGGAGGGTAAATGTAAGTAAATCACCTGATTGGGATCAGAATGACCCCTGTGTGGGATTTTTTTTACGCTATTTTTAGGCTCGAGGGAAATCTTTCCCGAAAAGATACAGGTGCACGAGGGTATTCAAAGCCCCTCCTGTCACGGGCCCCTGCATGGAGCTGGCCCCTCATTTCCCTGCCTTCCGAAGACCTATTTTGGGGGTCAAGCACGTCAACAGACGCGTGAGATGACTCCCCCCTACCCACGTCCCGTAAACGCAAGGGCGCACTTTCTGCGCGAGTTTCGGACGGTTTACTTCCCCCAAAGGGGATCTCAAAAAAATTCCTCGAAACCCCTGGTGGGGGAAACCATGAGGATTTTACGTGAAGGAGGGAGCCGTACCATTTGCCATTTACACACCGAGGCAGGGCCCCTTTGCTTTCCCGCGTCAAGTTCGGGGGGGAATTGAGTCGAGGGCATGCAGGGAATCATCAACCTGCCGGGACGACCCTTTAGAGTGGTGTCACCCGTAGTCGTCGGGCAAAATAAAGGCGTGAAAAATCCCCGGTTTGACTTGACGAAAAACCCAATCTCAAGTGGCCCCCCCCAACAATCCCCGCCCCAAATCCATTTACCCCCTGTCCCCGTGTCAACCCCTCAGCGCGTTTTTTCACCACAGCGGGGGCCTTTTTGGGGGGTAATGGCAGTGGAGACACGAGGACGACCCAAAAAACCCCCGACAACATTTTTCACACCATACGGCCCCTTTCAACTATGCAGAGGTTATGGGTTTTTCCCGGCTACCGGGACGCTAACGTCTCCCGGTGACCCGGCCCCGAAAGGGGGTAGAAACCCCCGGGTTAAAGGGGTTGACGACATTTCCTTTCAACGACGACTTTTCCCCCCGATTCCCCAAAGTTTTTACAGATTAAATAATGTCCAAATACGGGATCACACTTAACAAGGACAAAATTTGTGGTCGCCCCCGCCCAGGTGACTCTGGGGTTAAAAACCCCAGCTGAGGGCGTGGCCGCGAAAGAGGACAGAGTCAGTGCCATCCGGGACTTGCATCCCGAACTTGATGACCCCGCTTATTTATGGGCTTTTATCAACCACGTCAGAGTTCACCCAGCATGCCGCTGCGCCCAGCCACTCCCCCCCCTGTTTAGCCCGAAAAAGAAGTTTACTTGGAACGATCACGAGAGGGCCTTCAGTCGTTGTCAAGACGGCGCGCTTCGACCGCCCATTCTGCTCATTTTTACTCACTACTTCCCGATTCTTCAAAGTGACCCTCGCGCCTCTACGGGCTGGTTACGCCCTTCTGCAAGACCCCTGACCAGGGACGCACATGCCCCGTTCAGTGTGGCTCAAGATTTTTTTGCGACGCCGAGACCCGCTACGCCCCATTGAACTTGACTGCTCGCCCCGCCGGGGCCATGTCGAAGTAGGCCTTACTTGATAAGCCCACAGAGATTCACGTGATGCGGACCATCGCCCCTGATCCCGATTCAAAAACCACTACACTTGAACGCGGTTTAGAACCCTCGCCTCCAAGCTCGGGAAGGGTTTTTCCCACCTTTTTACGGCCCTGTGGGGGGGAAGAGCTCTGCATCCCCGATCCCCCGTCACGAGCCCCAGTTTGCCGCCCCCCCGCCCAGGGAGAGATGGTGTGCGCCGAAGCCCCCCGCCACTCAGGAGCGTCGTGTCCCTCAAAACCCCAATCAGGACAGGACCCTTCACACCTCGATCCGAAAAAACAAGATCGAAGGACGATCCAGGAATCCGAGCCGCCCAGCAGCGACAGAACGTCGCACACCCCCCTACGGGGGCTGGCTACGTCAGGATTCCCCCAATCGGGGCACCCCGCACACCTCTCCCATACTGGAAATTCCGTGACTGCCTGTTACGCAGACGGGGAGCTGGTCCCCGTATGGCCAGCAAATTGGGTTCCTGCAGCCCACCGCCCCGCACCCTTGTCGGCGCAGACAGCAACCGAGG
>JACEEZ010002710.1:32500-44434 GCA_016584305.1 Chionoecetes opilio
TGAAGACAGGAACTTTTCCAGAGACTTTAAAAAAAAGCTAAAGTAATTCGCTTACACAAATCTGACAAAAGAACTGATATTAATAATTATAGACCAATCTCGATTTTACCAGCTTTCAGTAAGGTACTAGAAAAAATTATTACGCATCGTTTAGTGGATTACTTAGAAAATAATAATATGCTCACTTTTTATCAACATGGTTTCCGAGCTAATCATTCTACAGTCAGCAATTCTTCAGTTTGTCTCCAATGTTTACAAGCTATTTGATGAAAAATATTATGTTATTGGACTATTCATTGATTTTTCTAAGACATTTGATACCCTAAACCATGATATTCTCCTTAAAAAGCTTGAAAATATGGGTATCAGAGGACTGCCATTACAATTAATTAAAAGTTACATAAGTAATAGAACACAATCGTTCTATTGTAAGTCAAAATATTCTAATACTAAATTTGTAACTACAGGTGCTCCACAAGGATCAGTTTTAGGACCAATCCTATTTCTCATATACATTAATGACATTATATATTCTAGCAATAAATTCAAATTTACAATATATGCAGATGACACCAATCTTCTAATAGCCGATAAAAATATTTCCTCTTTATATCTAGATTTATGTACGGATTTAAATTATTTAAATAACTGGATTAAATCTAATAAATTAAAGCTCAATATTTCCAAGACAAATTTTTTTTTTTTTCAAAATAGATCTGTAAAAAATTATTTGCCTCCATTAATGCTAGAGGGTAAATTAATAGAACGAGCTGTCTATACAAATTTCTTGGTGTATATATTGATGAATATTTAAACTGGAACCATCATATTAAAGAGGTATGTTTGAAGCTATACAGATGTTGTGGTGTGCTGTACAGAGTAAGGAATCATCTTACAACTGATGCAATGATAAGTATTTATTATATATTATGTTACCCTTATATGAATTATTGTATATCTGTATGGGCATGTACTTGGCCGTCTTTCCTAGACAAACTAATAGTGGCACAAAAGAAAATTTTAAGATGTATTTTTTTCATAGGAAAATTTGACTCCACAGCCAACATATTCTCTAACCATAATCTGTTAAATGTAAAATCTATTCATAAGTATTTTTTATTATTATCAATATTTAGAAACCTTAAATATTCTGAAACTCAACTTTTTGAATTCATAGACAGACAACACATCACGAGAAGTAATGACTGTAATTTTAAGTGTCCACGATTTAACACAACACTCTTTAAAAATAGTATTGTGTGTAATGGTCCTCATACATGGAACACACTACCAACAGACATGAAAAAGTTTATTGCTACTGACAATTTATTTATGTTTAAGAAGAAATTAAAACCACATTTGCTAGCTAACCAGAGTTCTTAAGCCCTCAATTAATAAACCTTGATTTTGTAAAAATCTTAGTTATTATTGTTGTTATTATGTTAGTATTATTACTAGGTAACAATAACTAATCAATGTAAAAATAACTGTTATTAAGGGTTGCCTGTAATACATATTGTATCTATATATATAAATCCGCCTGTCAGGGAGCTAACGCTCGACAGACTGTGCCTCAACACTACATAATATCAATCTCAGTTTATATTGTAATATTTGATGGCAATAAATTTACTTACTTACTTACTTACTTACTTCAAGCAGTGATGGCCGAGTGGTTAAGGCGTCTGACTAGAAATCAGATGGGATCTTCCCGCGTAGGTTCGAATCCTACTCACTGCGCATAATAATCGGCGACCATATATCTTTTTAGGGTACTCCATGGTGTAGGGGAAGCACGCTCGGTTCACAACCGAGAAGTCCCGGGTTCGATCCCCGGGCGGAGCGGAAACAGATGGGTTGTTTCCTTAAAACCCGAGTCCCTGTCCACCCAGCAGTGAATGGCTACCGGGTGTTAGCCGGGGTTTGTGACCTGCTCTCCGGGGTGCTGGCTTCGGCCAACACAAAGCACTAAGAATGAATGATAAAAATGTTGATACGGAGACGGGGCCACACGAGCATTGCTCTGGCCCTGTAAATACAACTAGATGAATACAACTAGATGAATCCACACCACCTACCCCCTCACGCCCCTCTCTCTCTCTCTCTCTCTCTTTCTCTCTCTCTTTCTCTCCCTCTCTTGCTCTCTCTTTCTCTCTCTCTCTTTCTCTTTCTCTCTCTCTCTTTCTCTCTCTCTTTCTCTCTCTCTCTTTCCTCTCTCTTCACTCTCCCCATTCGCCTTTCACTCTCCCCATTCCTCTTTTCTCCACTCTCCCCATTCTCTCTCTCTCACTCTCCCCATTCTCTCTCTCTCACTCTCCCCATTCTCTCTCTCACTCTCCCCATTCTCTCTCCCCTCACTCTCCCCATTCTCTCTCTCCCCTTCATTCTCCCCATTCTCTCTCTCTCACTCTCCCCATTCTCTCTCTCACTCTCCCCATTCTCTCTCTCTCACTCTCCCCATTCTCTCTCTCCTCTCTGAAATGACTTTATTTTACTCTTTCCTTTTCTCACTCATGTCACTTCTCTTTTTTTCCTTCCTCCCTCTCTCTCTCTATTTTCCTTTACTCCCCAATTCTATTTCCCTCTCACCTTTTTTTCCCTGTTTCTGTTCATTCGTCTCTATCAAATTCTCTTTTTTTCTATCTTTTCTCTTATTTTCACTTCGCACTCCAGCTGTTAATCTTCTTTCTCTTATTTTTCCACTTTTTTGTCTCCTCCACTTTTTATTCGGTTCCATTTTCAGCACCATTTATCCTTTTCCTCCAGCCTCCTTTTCCATATATATTTGTCTTTTATTTTCCCCCTTTAAGTTACTCTCTCTCTCTCTCTAGCTATTTACTCCACCAAACGCACAATGTTATTTATACGAGAGAGAGAGAGAGAGAGAGAGAGAGAGAAGAGAGAGAGAGAGAGAGAGAGAAAAGAGAGAAAAGAGAGAGAGAGAGAGGAGAGAGAGAGAGAGAGAGAGAGAAACTAGCAAGGGGTTGGACTGTTGACTGAATAAAGATTAAGCGATGCATGGAATGAATATAAAAGGTTGACTGACTGACTGCATATGAACACACACACACACACACACACACACACACACACACACACACACATACACACACACACACCCCACACACACACACACCGGGTTTTTAGCCGGGGTTTGTGACCTGCTCTCCGGGGGTGCTGGCTTGGCCAAAACCAAGCATAAGGTGAATGATAAAAATGTTGATATGGAGACGGGGCATACGAGCATCGCTCTGGCCCTGTAAAAATACAACTAGAGAATAAACACACACCTCACCCCCTTCAAAAAAAAAAAATTCCGCCCCGCAAATATTCACGTCCCAAACAACAGACGAATCACGACACTCAAAACACGAAGCGGACCTGAATGCTGAACACCTTCCACCTGTCGACCAGTGAGCGAAACACGAGGAAAATAAATATGGGGCGATCGAAAGAAAGAAAGTCTAAAAAATCTTCTTAAACTTCTTGCAAAAAAGAAAGAAATATAAAAAAAAACATAAAAAGAAGAGAAATAGTATAATCTATCTATAATAATATAAGCGAAAGTGGTGTCTGTCTGTCTGTGTGTGTGTGTGTGTGTGTGTGTGTGTGTGGTATAGGTTCCGCCCCCCGGGGCCCGCAAACACCTCATATGCACATTTTTGGAATCAGGTTGACCAGGGGAAGGCATAAGCCCACTTATGAGATGATCCGATCATTTTTTTTTTTTTTTTTTTTTAGCAGCCTTTTAAACGAGAATTGTGAAAACAAAAGTGGGTTGCGAGAATTGAGGAAGCCTTGATGTAGGGTGATGGGTAAGGGGTGAGTGAAGGGCGGGGTGATGGGTAATGGGTGTGGGGTGATGGGTGAGTGAATGGGTGGGGGGTGATGGGTTGGGGGGGGAGGGGGGAAAATGGGTGAGGGAATAGGTGGGGGGTGATGGTAAGGGTGAGTGATGGGTTGTGGTGATGGGTAATGGTGAGTGAATGGGTGGGGGGTGATGGGTAATGGGTGAGTGAATGGGTGTGTTGGTGATGGGTAATGGGTGAGTGAATGGGTGGGGGTGATGGGTAATGGGTGAGTAAATGGGTGTGTGGTGGGGGTAAGGGGTGAGTGAATGGGTGGGGGGTAGTGAATGGGTGGGGGTGAATGGTAAGGGGTGAGTGAATGGGTGTGTGGTGAGGGGTAATGGGTGAGTGAATGGGTGGGGGGTGAAGGGTAATGGGTGAGTGAATGGGTGTGTGGTGATGGGTAAGGGGTGAGTGAATGGGTGGGGGGTGATGGGTAATGGGTGAGTGAATGGGTGTGTGGTGATGGGTAATGGGTGATGGAATGGGTGTGTGGTGATGGTAATGGGTGAGTGAATGGGGGGGGGTTGATGGGTAATGGTTGAGTGAATGGGTGGAGGGCGAGGGTAATGGGTGAGTGAATGGGTGGGGGGTGATGGGTAATGGGTGAGGGGTGATGGGTAATGGGTGAGTGAATGGGGTGTGGTGATGGTAATGGGTGAGTGAATGGGTGGGGGGTGATGGGTAATGGGTGAGTGAATGGGTGGGGGGTGATGGGTAATGGGTGAGTGAATGGGTGTGTGGTGATGGGTAATGGATGAGTGAATGGGTGTGTGGTGATGGGTAATGGGTGAGTGAATGGGTGGGGGGTGGGGGGTAATGGGTGAGTGAATGGGTGTGTGGTGATGGTAATGGGTAAAGTGAATGGGTGGGGGGTGATGGGTAATGGGTGAGTGAATGGGTGGGGGGAATACATACATTTCTAAAATCCATGATTTCAGGAAAGTTAGAAGGGGCTATCTGGGAGAGCCCATGTTTGGTGGGCCGAAGGCCCACCAAACACAGGTGGTGGGCCGAAGTCCCACCAATACCCTCCGCAGGAGCTAGCCAAAAAGTCCGCCCGGAGGGCGCTTTGCGGCTAGTAATAATATAAGGGGAAAGTGTGTCTGTCTGTCTGTCTGTCTGTGTGTGTGGTGTTTTGGTATAGGTTCCGCCCCCGTGGCGCAATCACCTCATATGGCCCCATTTTTGGAACCGGGTTGACCAGGGAAGGTTTTTTAAGCCACTTATGAGATGATTTGATCACTTTTTTGTTTTTTTCTTTAGCACCCTATTAGCGAGAATTGTGAAAAAAAGTGGGTTGCGAGAATTGAGGAAACCTTGATGTAGGGTAATGGGTAATGGGTGAGTGAATGGGTGGGGTGATGGGTAAAGGGTGTGGGGTGATGGGTGAGTGAATGGGTGGGGGGTGATGGGTGAAAGCCACTTATGAGATGATCCGATCACTTTTTTTTTCTTTTTTTTAGCAGCCTTTTAGCGAGAATTGTGAAACAAAAGTGGGTTGCGAGAATTGAGGAAACCTTGATGTGGGTGATGGGTAAGGGGTTGGAGTGAATGGGTGGGGTGATGGGTAATGGGTGTGGGGTGATGGGTGAGTGAATGGGTGGGGGGTGATGGGTTGGGGGTGATGGGTGATGGGTGAGGATTAGGGGGGGTGATGGTAATGGGTGAGTGAATGGGTGTGTGGTGATGGGTAATGGGTGAGTGAATGGGGGGGGGTGATGGGTAATGGGTGGGGGGTGATGGTAATGGGTGAGTGAGGGGTGGGGGGGAATACATATAAATTTAATAAAAACGAAAGTGTGTCTGTCTGTCTGTCTGTGTGTGTGTGTGTGTGTGTGTGTGTGTGTGTGTGGTATAGGTTCCGCCCCCCGTGGCGCAATCACCTCATATGGCACATTTTTAGAACCAGGTCGACCGGGGGAAAGGGTTCTTAAGACCACTTATGAGATGATCCGATCACTTTTTTTCTTCTCTTTTTTAGCAGCCTATTAGCGAAAATTGTGAAAAAAAGTGGGTTGCGAGATTGAGGAAACCTTGTTTGTAGGGTGATGGGTAATGGGTGAGTGATTGGGTGGGGTGATGGGTAATGGGTGTGGGGTGATGGGGGGAGTGAATGGGTGGGGGTGATGGGTGAGGGAATAGGTGGGGGGTGATGGGTAAGGGTTTGAGTGAATGGGTGGGGTGATGGGTAAGGGGTTTTTAAGGTAGATCATCCAGCTCCAGGAGGGAGCAAAGATAGCAGCTAATTATAAATATTATTGTATTTTGCAGCCAGTATGCCCCCCAAGAAGCGTGCACGTTAGGAAGACGAAGTTCCACTGCAGCACAGGAAAGAACAAAAAGACAAGATGAAACTGGCAAAAACTCAAGCCAGACAAGATTCCAATGCAGCCAGAATGCCCAAAATCCAGAGATCAAGAGACGGAAGAGCAGATCCAGTCCAGAGAAAAACCCAAATGCTATAAGAATGACAAGATCCAGAGCACAGGAGACAGAAGAGCAGACCCAGTCCACACAACAATCCAATGCGGGTAAGAATGCAAGATCCAGAGCCCCGGAGACAGAAGAGCAGCTCGAGTCCAGACAACTTCAGATGCACCCAGCTCATGCCAGATCCAGAGCTCAGGAGACAGAACGCAGATCCAGTCCAGACAAGCTTCAGAGCCTCAGCTCATGCCAGATCCAGAGCTCAGGAGACAGAACAGCAGATCCAGTCCAGACAAGATTCAGATGCATCAGCTCATGCCAGATCCAGAGCTCAGGAGAAGAACAGCAGATCCAGTCCGACAAGCTTCAGATGCATCAGTTTCATGCCAGATCCAGAGCTCAGGAGACAGAACAGCAGATCCAGTCCCAGACAAGATTCAGATGCATCAGCTCTGCCAGATCCAGAGCTCAGGAGACAGAAGAGCAGATCCAGTCCAGAAAAAGATTCAGATGCATCAGCTCATGCCAGATCCAGAGCTCAGAAGACAGAAGAGAGATCCAAGTCCAGACAAGAGTCAGATGCATCAGCTCATGCAGATCCAGAGCTCAGGAGACAGAAGAGCAGATCCATCCAGACAAGATTCAGATGCATCAGCTCATGCCAGATCCAGAGCTCAGGAGACAGAAGAGCAGATCCATTCCAACAAGATTCAGATGCACCCAGCTAATGCCAGATCCAGAGCTCAGGAGACAGAAGAGCAGATCCAGCCAGACAGATTCAGATGCATCAGCTCATGCCAGATCCAGAGCTCAGGAGACAGAAGAACAGATCCAGTCCAGGCAAGAATACAATGCAGCAAGAATGGTGAGATCCAGGAGAGCTTCATATGCAGATCTGGAAGGAGCTGCCTTCAGATATGATTCAGAACATGAGTACACCTCCCATCCATCAGTCACCATTGGAGAGATGGCTTTTGAATGCAGTCATTGTGGAGCAAAGAAGTTCAAGGCTGAAACTCCTGGAATGTGCTGCAGCAATGGCAAAGTCAAGTTGGATGAGCTTCCAGTGCCCCCTGAGCCACTCTATTCACTTCTGAATGGAGAGAGCTGAATCCAAGGACTTCCTCAAGCAGAGTAGGGCTTACAACAACTGTTTTGCTATGACTTCATTTGGTGTCAAAGATGAAACTTTGCCAGGATGGAAGACAACTCTGCGTATCAAGGGTCAGGTGTATCACAGGATGGGAGCTCTTAAAACAATGCCAAACCAGAAAAAGCAGTATCTCCAGATTTACTTCATTGAAAACATGCATGAGCAAGTCCAACACAGGCAAACTCTGCTTAGCCACTTGAGAGAGAATACCATTTTTGACCTGCAAGAACTACTCCATCAGAGAAATCCTTATGTCCAGGAGTTCAAGACAGCAATGCAACATCCAGACTCAGAAGATTTGAAGTTCGTGATCAGAGCTGACAAAACTCCATCTGGGCAACATGAAAGAAGATTCAATGCTCCCACCACTAATGAAGTTGCCATTCTATTGTGTGGTGAAGAACATGGAAAAACCCTGACATTGTTCTTCATCGCCATGTCCAAGATCCAGAAAAGCCACTGAATCGAATCAAGGAGACTCAAACCCAATCTTATGATGCCCTACAGTACCCATTGATCTTCTGGGAGGGAACTGATGGCATATTTTCCTTCTGAGGCAAACTGATCCAGCAACAGGACTTCAAACCAACAAAAAGATATCTGCCCAGGATTGCTATGCCCATCGAATGATGGGTCAGAGCTACAAGTTCAAACCCACTCTTTAAATGCAAAAATCTACTTAATCAGTTTCAGGTTGACATGTATGCCAAGATTGAGACTGAAAGACCGCTGTTCATCAGGTTGAATCAAAAAAAACTCCGTTTTTGATGACTACTTTCACCTCAAGAGAAAATTCGAATGAAGGAAACCCCAAAAGATCCCGGACACCCTGTGATTCTCCCTTCACCTTTCACTAGGGGACAAGATACTGTGAGAGGGTTCAAGAGCTTTGACCTATGTCAGAAATTTTTGGCAACCTGATCTGTTCCCATCCCCTTTTACATAAACCCCCCGGCCACAAATTTTTTGAAAACCCCTTCCCTGGACAGGCGCAACTGACCGAATGACATTGTGGCAAGATTTTTTAAAAACTGAAAGTGGACGTATGATGCCATTATCTGAAAAAGAACTTTTTTGGATCTTTTTTCGCTGTCACATGTACACCATTGAATGGCAGAGAGAGGTTTGCCAATGCTCACCTTTTGTTATGGCAAACAAAAAGATCAATCCAAACCAAATTGATTCCTTCATCTCAGATTTGCAGATGAAGAGAAGATCCAGAGTTTTTGAAGTAGTCAAAAAAATGACCCAGGCCATTGGGGGCCCCCCAATCCAAACATTTCCTGCATGGTTTCGGGCAAAGTGCCAAGAGTTTTTCCCAAAGCAATTTGTGAAAAAAACACAATGGAATCGATGGTACTTTTTTTACAAAAGAACCCGTCCGGGGATGGAGGGTTTACCTTTCTCTTTAAAAAGAATCAACAGGAACTTAACAACAGATGGGTTTTTCCATACTGCCCACTTTTGGGGCAAAAACCTCAAAGCCCCCAAACAAAGTTGAGTTTGCAACATGTCAAACCATCAAGTATCCGCAATACAGTGGCCGCAAAAAAATGTATACATTTTTAATTTTCGGACAAAAAAACCAAAATTAAATTACGTATTTTTTTTTCAGTGACACAGGTTTCTTTTTCCAATATTAGTACTTTGGGTTTTTTCCCTTGTATTTGGGTGACCATCCCAAAACCTCTTGGGGATGGAATGGGGAGTTTTGGGAAGTAGGAGAGGTCCATTTCCACCCACAGCTTCGTCAGGGCCTGCTTCAGCTCGTTGATGTTCGTCGGCCGTTTCTTCGCGATCGCCTTTTTCATCTCATTCCAGGCGTTTTCAATCGGATTTAGGTCCGGGGAATTGCCAGGCCAGTCCAACACAGGGATGTTATTGTCTGTTAGGAACTTTTGAACAACTTTGGACCGGTGGGCAGGGCAGAATCTTGCATGAACACCTCGCACTCGTGAATGGCATAGGGCACTAACAGATGATCACGTAACACTTCATGTAATTTGCCCCTTTCATGGTAACATTCTTTGGGAGGACGTACAGACCTCCCCTGCCCTTATTGCCACTGAAACCACCCCAAACCATAACGCTATCTGGGTGTTTCACGGTCTTCACGGTATATTTTGGGTGGTACCGTGACACATCACTTGGACGGCGCACTGTCGTTGAAGCCATCCTAACCAGTCTAAAAGTGCTTTCATCACTGAACATGACCTTCTTCCACTGCTCTGGTGTCCACTGCCGGTATCTCTTACAAAAGGAAAGCCGCTTCTTTCTTCTCATAGCTTCTGTCAGTAAAGGCTTTTTGGCGGCGCGGCGGGTTGGTAATTTCAGCGAAATTTGCAGGCGATGTTGAATGGTGCGAACAGAGACGTTTCCTAACAAAGCTGGATGATTTTTCTTCAGTTCTGCGGCAGTTATTGCAGGATCATTCAATACTTCACGCCTCATAATTTTGTCAGTCCGAGGAGATGTTTTTTTTGGGGGCTCCAGAACCAGGTTTCCTTGGCGAAACGGTACCGGGTGGCAATGACTCAACAGCTTTCTTCAGGTTGTAATCGCCATGCGTGTAACGTTCACCTCTGCGGCCACACGTATCACAGATGCTCCTTCCTTCAGGAGGGTAAGGGCACGGGTCTTCTCTTCATTTGAAAGTTTGTTACGTCCCATTCTGACAAGTGGGAGCCGAGATATAACACTCCAAGGTTCGCTGCCAGTCAAAAGGGCGGTCCGGAGCATGCGTAAAACCACCCTCTCTCTATCAGCTCTCGAAAGCACCTGAGTGTGGTTGTGTGTTGGTGGTGGGGTGGAGGGAGACTCCCTCCACCTCCCTCCCTCCTCACTAGCTCCGCCCACCATTTATATGGCGGGAACGAAGGTGAAATCTTTACGCGCTTTCGGGTGTATACATTTTTCTTGCGGTCAAAATGTATACATTTTTTTTGCGGCCACTGTACATCAACAAAGGAAGTGACCAGGCAGTGTTTGGAATTGAGCAGCAAGCCCAGGATCAGAATCAACAAAGACAACAACAAAATAAAAATGATGAAGTCACTTTTTTCCAGACAGGAAGGTACATCTCAAGCAATGAAGCAGCATGGAGAATTCTTAGCTTCTCAATTGATGACCGGAGCCCATCTGTCCAGCATCTCAGTGTTCACTTGGAGAATGGTCAAAGAGTTTACTACACTGTTGAGACAGCCCAAAATGCAGCTGAAAATCCAAAGAAAACAACCCTGATGGCTTTCTTTGAGCTATGTGGAGAAGATGATTTTGCAAGGACTATTCACTACCAAGATGTCTACAACTACTACACCTTCAAGAATGGCAAATTTCACAGGAGGAAACAAGGAGAACCTCATCCTACTGAACCTGTAATCAAATGTAGCAATGTTCTGGGCAAGTTTACACAGTCCATCCAAGAAATCAAGAATGTTTCTCTTGAGACTGTTGTTACATCATGTCAAAGGACCAACATCATTTCAAAATCTGAAAACACTGGATGGAACTGTTCTGGAGTCATTTCAAGAGGCATGTGTTCAACTTGGTCTCACAGAAAATGATGATCATTGGGATCAAACACTTCTGGAAGCAGCTGCCACACAAGTTCCCAAGAGAATGAGAGATCTGTTTGCCATCATGCTTGCTACCTGTGGAATGTCAAATCCACTTGCTCTTTGGGAAAAGCACAGAGAGACCCTGTCAGAAGATTTCCTGCACCAAAGGAGATTGGCCCACCCAGAGCTGGAGATTGAACTGACTGATGAAATTGCAAACATGGCACTCTGTCACATTGAAGACAAGGTTCTTTTCCTGTGCCAAAAGACCTGACCAAGTTAAGCTACCAAAGACAAACAGAGAGAATGCAGGACAGGTGAACAGAGAAATGCTGAGAGAAACAACCTACTCTGCTGAACAGCTGGAGCAGATTGTCCAAAATGATGAGCCACTCCTGACCCAAAATCAAAGAGCAGCTTATCAAAGAGTTCTTCAAGCAGTGGAAGAGCAAAAAGGAGGAATCTACTTCTTGGATGCACCAGGTGGTACTGGCAAGACATTTGTCATCAGTCTGCTGCTTGCAAAAATTCGAACTACAGAAGAAGATTGCATTGGCTATTACATCATCTGGGATTGCAGCAACTCTTCTTCCTGGAGGCAGGACAGCTCATTCAACATTCAAACTGCCACTGACCTGAACCACAATGAGAATCCAATCTGCAACATCAAGAGAGGTAGCAATGTTGCAAAAGTTATGGAAAAGTGCCAACTGATTGTCTGGGTTGAATGCACCATGTCTCACAAAGGAGCATTTGCAGCTTTGGACAACACTCTTCAAGACATCATGAAAAATTATAAGCTTTTGGGAGGAGTAACTCTACTTCTTGCAGGTGATTTTCGCCAGACCTTGCCATTATGACCGGGGAACTGCTGCTGATGAGCTGAATGCATGTTTGAAGAATTCCTTACCTCTGGAATCATGTCAGAGGCTGCATTGAAACAAGC
>JACEEZ010002710.1:46328-58575 GCA_016584305.1 Chionoecetes opilio
AGTAAAGAAGAACATGATCCAGGGTCAAGTGGCCCCCACATCCAAACAGTCCATGCATGGATTCTGGCAAATGTGCCAAGAGATTTCCAAGCAATTGTGAAAGAAACACAAGGGGAATCAGATGGGTACATTGTTTACAAGAGAACCAGTCCTGGGGATGGAGGATTCACCTTTCTTCTTGAGAAAAGAAATCAACAGCAGATCATTGACAACAGATGGGTTGTTCCATACTGCCCACTTTTGAGCAAAACCTTCAAAGCCCACATCAATGTTGAGTTTTGCAACAGTGTCAAATCCATCAAGTATCTCTGCAAGTACAGTGGCCGCAAAAAAAATGTATACATTTATAATTTTCGGACAATAAAACAACAATATGTAACTTACAGTACTTTAGTTTCAGTGACACAGGTTTCTTATTCACATATTAGTACTTGGTCATGTTTCCCTTGTATTGGATGACCATCCCAATCCTCTTGGGCATGGAAGTGGCGAGTTTGGTGAAGTAGGAGAGGTCCATTTCCACCCACAGCTTCGTCAGGGCCTGCTTCAGCTCGTTGATGTTCGTCGGCCGTTTCTTCGCGATCGCCTTTTTCATCTCATTCCAGGCGTTTTCAATCGGATTTAGGTCCGGGGAATTGCCAGGCCAGTCCAACACAGGGATGTTATTGTCTGTTAGGAACTTTTGAACAACTTTGGACCGGTGGGCAGGGGCAGAATCTTGCATGAACACCTCGCACTCGTGAATGGCATAGGGCACTAACAGATGATCACGTAACACTTCAATGTAATTTGCCCCTTTCATGGTAACATTCTTTGGGAGGACGTACAGACCTCCCCTGCCCTTATTGCCACTGAAACCACCCCAAACCATAACGCTATCTGGGTGTTTCACGGTCTTCACGGTATATTTTGGGTGGTACCGTGACACATCACTTGGACGGCGCACTGTCGTTGAAGCCATCCTAACCAGTCTAAAAGTGCTTTCATCACTGAACATGACCTTCTTCCACTGCTCTGGTGTCCACTGCCGGTATCTCTTACAAAAGGAAAGCCGCTTCTTCTTCATAGCTTCTGTCAGTAAAGGCTTTTTGGCGGCGCGGCGGGTTGGTAATTTCAGCGAAATTGCAGGCGATGTGAATGGTGCGAACAGAGACGTTTCCTAACAAAGCTGGATGATTTTTCTTCAGTTCTGCGGCAGTTATTGCAGGATCATTCAATACTTCACGCCTCATAATTTTGTCAGTCCGAGGAGATGTTTTTTTGGGGGCTCCAGAACCAGGTTTCCTTGGCGAAACGGTACCGGGTGGCAATGACTCAAACAGCTTTCTTCAGGTTGTAAATCGCCATGCGTGTAACGTTCACCTCTGCGGCCACACGTATCACAGATGCTCCTTCCTTCAGGAGGGTAAGGGCCGGGTCTTCTCTTCATTTGAAAGTTTGTTACGTCCCATTCTGACAAGTGGGAGCCGAGATATAACACTCCAAGGTTCGCTGCCAAGTCAAAAAGGGCGGTCCGGAGCATGCGTAAAACCACCCTCTCTCTATCAGCTCTCGAAAAGCACTGAGTGTGGTTGTGTGTTGGTGGTGGGGTGGAGGGAGACTCCCTCCACCTCCCTCCTCCTCACTAGCTCCGCCCACCATTATATGGCGGGAACGAAGGTGAAATCTTTACGCGCTTTCGGGTGTATACATTTTTCTTGCGGTCAAAATGTATACATTTTTTTTGCGGCCACTGTACATCAACAAAGGAAGTGACCAGGCAGTGTTTGGAATTGAGCAGCAAGCCCAGGATCAGAATCAACAAAGACAACAACAAAATAAAAATGATGAAGTCACTTTTTTCCAGACAGGAAGGTACATCTCAAGCAATGAAGCAGCATGGAGAATTCTTAGCTTCTCAATTGATGACCGGAGCCCATCTGTCCAGCATCTCAGTGTTCACTTGGAGAATGGTCAAAGAGTTTACTACACTGTTGAGACAGCCCAAAATGCAGCTGAAAATCCAAAGAAAACAACCCTGATGGCATTCTTTGAGCTATGTGGAGAAGAAGATTTTGCAAGGACTATTCACTACCAAGATGTCTACAACTACTACACCTTCAAGAATGGCAAATTTCACAGGAGGAAACAAGGAGAACCTCATCCTACTGAACCTGTAATCAAATGTAGCAATGTTCTGGGCAGAGTTTACACAGTCCATCCAAGAAATCAAGAATGTTTCTTCTTGAGACTGTTGTTACATCATGTCAAAGGACCAACATCATTTCAAAATCTGAAAACACTGGATGGAACTGTTCTGGAGTCATTTCAAGAGGCATGTGTTCAACTTGGTCTCACAGAAAATGATGATCATTGGGATCAAACACTTCTAGAAGCAGCTGCCACACAAGTTCCCAAGAGAATGAGAGATCTGTTTGCCATCATGCTTGCTACCTGTGGAATGTCAAATCCACTTGCTCTTTGGGAAAAGCACAGAGAGACCCTGTCAGAAGATTTCCTGCATCAAAGGAGATTGGCCCACCCAGAGCTGGAGATTGAACTGACTGATGAAATTGCAAACATGGCACTCTGTCACATTGAAGACAAGGTTCTTTTCCTGTGCCAAAAAGACCTGACCAAGTTTAAGCTACCAAAGACAAACAGAGAGAATGCAGGACAGGTGAACAGAGAAATGCTGAGAGAAAACAACCTACTCTGCTGAACAGCTGGAGCAGATTGTCCAAAATGATGAGCCACTCCTGACCCAAAATCAAAGAGCAGCTTATCAAAGAGTTCTTCAAGCAGTGGAAGAGCAAAAAGGAGGAATCTACTTCTTGGATGCACCAGGTGGTACTGGCAAGACATTTGTCATCAGTCTGCTGCTTGCAAAAATTCGACTACAGAAGAAGATTGCATTGGCTATTACATCATCTGGGATTGCAGCAACTCTTCTTCCTGGAGGCAGGACAGCTCATTCAACATTCAAACTGCCACTGAACCTGAACCACAATGAGAATCCAATCTGCAACATCAAGAGAGGTAGCAATGTTGCAAAAGTTATGGAAAAGTGCCAACTGATTGTCTGGGTTGAATGCACCATGTCTCACAAAGGAGCATTTGCAGCTTTGGACAACACTCTTCAAGACATCATGAAAAATTATAAGCTTTTGGGAGGAGTAACTCTACTTCTTGCAGGTGATTTTCGCCAGACCTTGCCAATTATGACCAGGGGAACTGCTGCTGATGAGCTGAATGCATGTTTGAAGAATTCCTACCTCTGGAAACATGTTCAGAGGCTGTCATTGAAAACAAACATGAGAGTGAGACTGCATGGAGACATGAATGCTGGAAGATTTGCTGCACAGCTTCTGCAGCTTGGAAATGGAATCATAAAAAGAGATGCTGATGGAGAAATTGCTCTTCCTGATGGCTGTGAAACTTTGGTCAAAGACATGAAGGAACTGCAAGATCAAGTTTATGGAAATTTGGTTCATCACTACAAGGATCCAAAGTGGTTGTGTGAAAGGGCAATCTTGGCACCAAGGAATGAACTGTCAACACAATCAATTGGGACCTACTGCAGCTGATTCCTGGAGAGGCCAGGAGCTACTACTCCATTGACACTGTAATAGAGGAAGATCAGGCTGTGCATTATCCTACTGAGTTCTTGAACTCATTGGAACCTCCAGCACCAATCATGCTGATGAGAAATCTTGATCCTCCAAAGCTCTGCAATAGAACAAGATTAATTGTCAAGAAGATGCTTCCTCATCTGTTAGAGGCCATGATCATCACTGGACAAGGAAAGGGAGAAGTTGTGTTCATTCCCAAGATTCCAATCATCCCATCAGACATGCCATTTGATTTAAAGAGACTTCAGTTTCCAGTGAAAGTCAGCTTTGCCATGTCAATCAACAAGTCACAAGGCCAATCACTGAAGTATGTTGGACTTCACCTACTTCAACCTTGCTTCTCCCATGGTCAGCTCTATGTTGGATGCTCAAGAGTGGGAGATGGCAGCAAGCTCTTTATCCTCACACCCAACAAAAAGACCAAGAACATTGTCTATCCTGCTGCTTTGCAGTAATACTTTCTCAGATTAAGGTGAGTGAATGGGTTGGGGGTGATGTGAATGGGTTGGCGTTAATACATACATTTCTACATCCATGATTTCAGGAAAGTTAGAAGGGGCTATCTGAAGAGTCTGTGTTTGGTGGGCCGAAGGCCCACCAATAGCCCTCCGCAGGAGCTAGCCAAAAAAGCCGCCCGGAGGGCGGCTTTGCGGCTAGTAATAATATATTTCTGGCCATACAGAGCTTCTTGATGGTATACAGGGGGAGAAAAAATACGACGGTCTGCCAGTGTTCCAAAGTTAATGGACATAGAAGGATGAGGAGTGTGAGGAGGCACATAATTATTGAACACACACACACACACACACACACTTCAGGCACCCCTACAGTGAAGACGTGGTCACTCCTGCTCTCTGGATACTTTTCTATTGGAATCGACGCCTTCCAGTGTTTCCAAGACACTATCAAGTCGTCCCTTCTCTAACAACAGGGAAGAGCAAATTCTACAAAAGTGAATAGTGCTGACAACAATGGATTCAGACAATCTGAAATTGTTGCTGGAATCACAGGACAGAACGTTTCGCAGCGCCATGGACGTGGTTGTGGAACAGTTCAAATCTAGAATTGGTGCCTTGGAGGAGACAATAAGTGACCTAACTAAAAGTTTGGAATTCACCCAAGCGGAAGTTCTTGACATGAAAGGTGAATTGAAGGATTCAAGAAAACGTGACAGTGAAAATAAAACCAAGACTCAGGAATATGAAAAACGAATTGAAGACCTTGAACAACGACTTAACTACCAGGATGATTATAGTCGTAGAAACAACCTGCGTATCAGTGGTCTGGATGAGCTCCGAGGTGAAACATGGGAGCAGACTTCGACTTTAGTGAGTGAACTCCTGCAAAGTAAGCTTCAACTACCAGCCATGAATCTTGAAAGGGCTCACCGAGTTGGTTTTGCTTCATTCTCCCGTACGCGCTCAGCTGTTGTGCGTTTCGAGAGATTCAGTGACAGGGAAGCAGTTTTGAGGAATGCGAGGAAGCTGAAAGGTACTGGAGTTTTCATCAACGAAGATCTCTGTCCTGCTTCACAAGCCATAAAAAAAAGTCAACTCCCGCTATTGAAACAAGCAAGATCACAGGGAAAAATTGCGTATTTCAAGCACACAAGACTGATAATGAAAGACAGAACAAGTCAGCAATTATCACCAACTGCTTCAAATGACATGGCCGGTGCTGTGACCCCCACCGTTGTTACCCCAGCGGCGCCCAGTGCTGGTCGTGGCACGGTGAGCAGCGGTGCTGCAAACACACTCCGCCCGAGGACTGCTGTGACGGCGACGACTCAAGTAAAAGCTGACGAGACAACAAGTGCTGACGGAGGCGAGGCTGCCACAGCTGGTGGTGCTGCTGGTGACGGTGATGCTGCTGGTGACGGTGGTGCTGCTGGTGGCGCTGGTGCTGCTGGTGACGGTGGTGCTGCTGGTGACGGTGGTGCTACTGGTGGCGCTAGGAGTACAACCGCTATCGGTGCTGCTGCTGCCGTCGGCCGCATAGGTAGTGGCATAAGGGTGGCTTCGCATACGCCAGTGCCAAACAGATCCTCACCACACAGAATGGGACTCAGAAGACGCGGAAGGAAGTAATCATCATGAGGTAGTTGTATACTAAATTTTTGTACATATTTATATAACTTCCAATGTCTTTAGAGTTACCATTTAGTTCTCTGACTGATGATAACTTGTTACATTGTCTTGAGTGTGAAATTTTTCCTACGGCCGACAAACTATGAGATTTTCGTGATATATATTTGACCCTTTAGCTATACACAATGAGAAATAAATAATGATTTAGATGTAATTATTTTGTATACACATTTACGATACCTTAGTGTTCCGAAATCTAGATATGTCTTCCTTGATTCCCTCAACTTATCTAATTGCAATAGCACAGTTACTCTATTAAGTTTAAATATTCGCTCAATACCTTCTAATCTACAATATTTCACTGACTCTGTTTTATCTATAACTAATACATGTATGAAAATTGACATTTTGGGTTTCACAGAAACAAGGCTTGACCAAGTACTTGTTCCCTTATACCAACTACCAGGATATAATATGTTCACTAATTGCAGAAACAGTTATGGGGGAGGAATAGCTCTATATGCTACTATTAAGTATTACACAACTATGTCTGATGATTTTTCATTGCTGAACAATTCTTTAGAATGTATTGGTGTTAATGTTACAATTATGGGTAAACTGTACTTATATTTATGTATTTATAGGCCACCCAGTGGTAATCTAAATGTTTTTCTGACTTCTTTAACGGATATTCTAACATTAGCAAAGGATAGAAAGTATGATGGCATATTTGTCCTTGGAGATTTCAATTTGGACCTGACGACCTACAATGACAACAAAGATGTACATCAATTAATTACTATAATAATGTACTCATTTTCTTTGTTTCCATTAATCACTAGGCCCACTAGAACCACCGACACTACTGCAACACTGATAGATCACATATGGACTACACAGGTAGAATTCAATGTAGATAATCTCATAGTGGAAACAGACATATCTGATCTTTTTCCGATAATTTCTCAGTTTAAATTCAACACCCTTAAAGTAAACCCCCCTTCATATAAAGAGATTAGAATATATTCGAATGTAACTCTTAAAAAATTTTAGTAATGACTTAAGCCAGTTATCTTGGAATGACGTTCTACAGAGCCAACATGCAAATGAGTCCTACACAATATTCCATCATAAGTTTGATCAACTATATCAGAAACACTTTCCAGTGAAAAAAATCCGTATCCGCACCAAAGATAACATCAGCCCCTACATTACCTCGGCCCTAAAAAACAGTATTAAAGAAAGAAATAGACTGGAAAGGCTCGCAAAAAAATGGCCCTTAAATTATAAAGAGACCTATCGTATTTACAGGAACAAATTAACTTCTATATTAAGAGAGGCAAAACATAAATATTATAAAGATCAACTCAAATCTAACCAAGGTAATCCTAAGTCACATTGGAAAACAATTAATTCAATAATTGTCAGAGCGTCAAGCACAACCAATAAACATCAAATAGAGTTACAGCCACCTTGTGTAGACACTTCTGACAAATTTAACGAACACTTTTTAAGAATGGGAAACATTAGGCTACAGTAAATGATCTTGTCCATGAAGATTATGTCAAGTATTTACCTAACCCTCCTCTTTTTTCTCTATATCTAGCACCAACTAATCGTATATAAATTGAAAGATATATAAAATCACTCAAATCTAACGCTTCCGGAGTTGATGACATATCAGCTATAGTCCTAAAATATACTTCATCTTTACTGTCACCTCCCTTGATGCACATTTTCAATCTGTCCTTGAAGACAGGAACTTTTCCAGAGACTTTAAAAAAAGCTAAAGTAATTCCCTTACACAAATCTGGCAAAAGAACTGATATTAATAATTATAGACCAATCTCGATTTTACCAGCTTTCAGTAAGATACTAGAAAAAATTATTACGCATCGTTTAGTGGATTACTTAGAAAATAATAATATGCTCACTTTTTATCAACATGGTTTCCGAGCTAATCATTCTACAGTCAGCAATTCTTCAGTTTGTCTCCAATGTTTACAAGCTATTAGATGAAAAATATTATGTTATTGGACTATTCATTGATTTTTCTAAGGCATTTGATACCCTAAACCATGATATTCTCCTTAAAAAGCTTGAAAATATGGGTATCAGAGGACTGCCATTACAATTATTTACAAGTTACATAAGTAATAGAACACAATCGGTCTATTGTAAGTCAAAATATTCTAATACTAAATTTGTAACTACAGGTGTTCCACAAGGATCAGTTTTAGGACCAATCCTATTTCTCATATACATTAATGACATTATATATTCTAGCACTAAATTCAAATTTACAATATATGCAGATGACACCAATCTTCTAATAGCCGATAAAAATATTTCCTCTTTATATCTAGATTTATGTACGGATTTAAATTATTTAAATAACTGGATTAAATCTAATAAATTAAAGCTCAATATTTCCAAGACAATTTTTTTTTTCTTTCAAAATAGATCTGTAAAAAATGATTTGCCTCCATTAATGCTAGAGGGTAAATTAATAGAACGAGCTGCCTATACAAAATTTCTTGGTGTATATATTGATGAATATTTAAACTGGAACCATCATATTAAAGAGGTATGTTTGAAGCTATACAGATGTTGTGGTGTGCTGTACAGAGTAAGGAATCATCTTACAACTGATGCAATGATAAGTATTTATTATATATTATGTTACCCTTATATAAATTATTGTATATCTGTATGGGCATGTACTTGGCCGTCTTTCCTAGACAAACTAATAGTGGCACAAAAGAAAATTTTAAGATGTATTTTTTTCATAGGAAAATTTGACTCCACAGCCATCATATTCTCTAACCATAATCTGTTAAATGTAAAATCTATTCATAAGTATTTTTTATTATTATCAATATTTAGAAACCTTAAATATTCTGAAACTCAACTTTTTGAATTCATAGACAGACAACACATCACGAGAAGTAATGACTGTAATCTTAAGTGTCCGCGATTTAACACAACACTCTTTAAAAATAGTATTGTGTGTAATGGTCCTCATACATGGAACACACTACCAACAGACATCAAAAAGTTTATTGCTATTGACAATTTATTTATGTTTAAGAAGAAATTAAAACCACATTTGCTAGCTAACCAGAGTTCTTAAGCCCTCAATTAATAAACCTTGATTTTGTAAATATCTTAGTTATTATTGTTGTTATTATGTTAGTATTATTACTAGGTAACAATAACTAATCAATGTAAAAATAACTGTTATTAAGGGTTGCCTGTAATACATATTGTATCTATATATATAAATCCGTCTGTCAGGGAGCTAACGCTCGACAGACTGTGCCTCAACACTACATAATATCAATCTCAATTTATATTGTAATATTTGATGGCAATAAATTTAGTTACTTACTTACTTACTTACTTACTTACTTCAAGCAGTGATGGCCGAGTGGTTAAGGCGTCTGACTAGAAATCAGATGGGATCTTCCCGCGTAGGTTCGAATCCTACTCACTGCGCATAATAATCGGCGACCATATATCTTTTTAGGGTACTCCATGGTGTAGGGGAAGCACGCTCGGTTCACAACCGAGAAGTCCCGGGTTCGATCCCCGGGCGGAGCGGAAACAGATGGGTCGTTTCCTTAAAACCCGAGCCCCTGTCCACCCAGCAGTGAATGGGTACCGGGTGTTAGCCGGGGTTTGTGACCTGCTCTCCGGGGTGCTGGCTTCGGCCAACACAAAGCACTAAGAATGAATGATGAAAATGTTGATACGGAGACGGGGCCACACGAGCATTGCTCTGGCCCTGTAAATACAACTAGATGAATACAACTAGATGAATACACACACAACACCTACCCCCTCACGCCTTTCTCTCTCTTTCTCTCTCTCTCGCTCTCTCTCTCTTTTCTCTCTCTCTCTCTTTTTTTTTTCTCTCTCTCTCTTTCACTCTCCCCATTCTCTCTCTCTCACTCTCCCCATTCTCTCTCTGTCACTCTCCCCATTCTCTCTCTCTCACTCTCCCCATTCTCTCTCTCTCACTCTCCCCATTCTCTCTCTCTCACTCTCCCCATTCTCTCTCTCACTCTCCCCATTCTCTCTCTCTCACTCTCCCCATTCTCTCTCTCTCACTCTTCCCATTCTCTCACTCTCATTCTCCCCATTCTCTCTCTCTCACTCTCCCCATTCTCTCTCTCTCACTCTCCCCATTCTCTCTCTCTCACTCTCCCCATTCTCTCTCGCACTCTCCCCATTCTCTCCTCTCTCACTCTCTCCATTCTCTCTCGCTCACTCTCCCCATTCTCTCTCTCTCTCTCTGTAATGACTTTACTTACTCTTTCCTTTTCTCACTCATGTCACTTCTCTTCTTTTCCTTCCTCCCTCTCTCTCTCTATTTCCTTTACCCCCTCAATTCTATTTACTCTCACCTATTTTTCCTGTTTCTGTTCATTCGTCTCTATCAAATTCTCTATTTTCTTATCTTTTCTCTTATTTTCACTTCGCGCTCCAGCTGTTAATCTTCTTTCTCTTATTTTCCACTTTTTTGTCTCCTCCACTTTTTTATTCGGTTCCATTTTCTGCACCATTTATCCTTTCCCTCCAGCTCCTTTTCCATATATATTTGTCTTTTATTTTCCCCATTAAGCTTACTCTCTCTCTCTCTCTAGCTATTTACTCCACCAAACGCACAATGTTAATTTATACGAGAGAGAGAGAGAATGAGAGAGAGAGAGAGAGAGAGAGAGAGAGAGAGAGAGAGAGAGAGAGAGAGAGAGAGAGAGAGAGAGAGAGAGAGAGAGAGAGAGAGAGAGAGAGAGAGAGAGTGAGAAACTAGCAAGTGTTGGACTGTTGACTAAATAAAGATTAAGTGATGGATGGAATGAATATAAAAGGTTGACTGACTGACTGCATATGAACACACACACATACGCACACACACACACACACACACACACACACACACACACACACACACACACACACTGAACGTCTGTCATCTCTGATTGCTTGTTGTTTCTCCACTTGAATGTCGATCTGAGTTTCTTCACTTACATATTAATTAATCACACACACACACACACACACACACACACACACACACACACACACACACACACACACACACACACACACACACACACACACAACACACACACACACATCTATCACTCTTTGTTTGTGTCTATCATACGTTTGTTTCTTTTTCAATAAAACACTTAAGCACACACACACACACACACACACACACAACACACACAACACCACACACACACACACACACAACACACACAACACACACACACACACACACACACCACACACACACACACACACACACAACACACACACACACACAAAGAACCTTCTCCGGCAGCTTAATTGAACAAAAATTGTGATCCCCTGCTCGGTTCCTTCTTGTTATGAGGCCAGCGAAATCTGAACAAAATAGAACAGCAGTGAACATTTCCCTTCTTTCCCTCTCTTATAACAGGATTTTTTTACTGTCTATATGTGTGTTTGTGTGTGTGAGTGTGTGTGTGTGTGTGTGTGTGTGTGTGTAGTGTGTGTGTGTGTGTGTGTGTGTGTGGTGTATGTGTGTGTACGTGTATGTGATGTGTGAGAGAGAGAGAGAGAGAGAGAGAGAGAGAGAGAGAGAGAGAAGAGAGAGAGAGAGAGAGAGAGAGAGAGAGAGAGAGAGAGAGAGAGAGAGAGAGAGGAGAGAGAGAGAGAGAGAGAGAGAGAGGAGAAATGAGGGGAATGAGTGGACGAAAGCATGACGAAAAAGATGGAGATAAAATGAGAAAAACCTGAGAAATGAGATGGAAATAGCGGACAGACGACACGGCACTTAGGAAGGAGAACGAAGGAAGAAAAAAGAGAGAGAGAGATGGAAGAGAAGAGGAGAAAGAAGGAAAGGGTGCCAGAATACGACCAATCTCTTCCTAAATTGAATATATTTGTTAAATGGAATACTATGACCCTTTAGAAAACAAATTATAGACATGGAGGAGGAAGAAGAAGAAGATGAAGAGAGGGGAATATGGAAGGGTAAAAGGTCATCCTCACAACACTTTTCTTTTCCATGCTTTTATTCTGCCCCCTTTTATTTTATCCTTTGCCTTTGTGGTCTGCTGGTAGCGCCGCGCGAGGACCTGTTGGGATGATTGAGGGATCAGGTGACGGAGGAAGGAGCGGGGCGAGTCCTAGCGAGGGTCCCCAAACGATGGTGGGTTATGAGTCCTTCGAGTGACCTTATTGAAAGGCGACGAGTTGAGGGATGGAGGGAGGGAGGGAAGGGTGGAGGGAGGAAGAGAAGGAAGATGGGAGAGAAGGGAGGGAAGATGGGAGGGAATGGAGAAAGGGAAGGGTGTCTACGATGAGAAATAAAAAAAAATTGCAAGTTCATTGCTCTCTGTCTGTCTTTTTATATCCTTTAAGGGCCTTCACCCTCCTAACTACTTTTTTTACGAGACATATATAGAGCAATGTTTTTTCTTGTATCGCTCTCTTCTCTCTCTCTCTCCTCTCATCCTCTCTCTCTCTCTCTCTCTCTCTCGCCCCCCCCCA
>JACEEZ010002711.1:0-60000 GCA_016584305.1 Chionoecetes opilio
GCCCGGTCAACCTACGGCGACGAAGACAAACGGGCGTTCTTTTTAAACCCGAGCCCCTGTCCACCCAGCAGTTAATGGGTACCGGGTGTTAGCCAGGGTTTGTGACCCCCCCTCCCGTGGTGATGGCTTCGGCCAACCCTAAGAACTAAGGATGAATGATAAAAAATGTTGATATGGAGACGGGGCCATACGAGCATTGCTCTGGCCCTGTAAAGTACAACTAGATGAATACAACTAGATGAATACACACACACACACACACAGCTAGACTGGAGTAGCAATCGGCCATAACAATGGTTCTCTCCTATTACCAGACACTTTTTTTTTTTTTTTACATCACAAAGGACAAAAAAAAAAGGTAATAAAAAGTCCGCATAGTTCCCAATCCCTTGAAGAAGACAGTAAGAGAATAAAGGAAGAGGGGTGGGAAAATTTAGTTCGGGAGGTGTCTTGTCACTCCTCTCTTGAAGAAATTTAAGTCGTAGGAAGGTGGAAAAATAGAAACAGAGAGAGTTCCAGAGTTTACCAGTGTTGGGTCTTCCTGGACTGACGCTGTTAAGAGAACATAAGAACATAAGAAAATAAGGAAGCTACAAGAGGCTGTGAGACCTACACGAGGTAGTTCCTGTTACTTACCACTACCTACATCCACCTCTCTTCCCCATCCATGAATCCATCCAGACTCCTTTTAAAGACCCCAATAGACTCGGCATTGACCACCTGACGACTGAGTCCATTCCAATCATTCCCCACCCTATTTGTGATCCAGTTTCTCCCTATTTCCTTTTTAAATACTAAATAAAATATAATAAATAAAAGAGAGAGAGAGAGAGAGAGAGAGAGAGAGGGGAGAGAGAGAGAAGAGAGAGAGAGAGAGAGAGAGAGAGAGAGAGAGAGAGAGAGAGAGATAGATAGGGTAGATAGATAGATAGATAGAAGAGAGAGAGAAGAAGAGAAGGAGAGAGAGAGAGAGAAGAGAGAGATAAAGAGAGAGAAAAGAGAGAGAGAGAGAGAGAGAGAGAGAGAGAGAGAGAGAGAGAGAGAGAGAGAGAGAGAGAGAGAGAGAGAGAGAGAGAGAAAAGCTATAGGTGAGGAAGGGAACGTGGATGGCTCAGGAGGTCCCGTGAAAAAAGGCAAAAGCTCCATGTCTCATTTGGTCATGGAAATTTACGTAGCCAACCCCATATATCCCCCCCCCCTCTCTCTCTTCTCTCTCTCTCTCTCTTCTCTCTCTCTCTTTATTCTCTACCTTCTTCTTAGGTACTTAATGATCTTCTTAATAATGTCTCTATGTCTAACCTAACCTAACCTAACACATCCCTAGCATCCCCTCAATACCCTATGTTGCCTTCACAGGACCCACACACCCCCAGACATCCCCAGTCACCCCCCAGACACCCCTAGCCATCCCCAGTCACTTCTAGCCACTCCCAGACATTCCTAGCCACCTCCAGTCACTTCTAGCCACTCCCAGACTTCCCCAGGTGCCCCCCAGAAACCCCCAGTCACTTCTAGCCACTCCCAGACATCCCCAGGTGCCCCCCAGAAACCCCTAGCCACCCCCAGTCACTTCTAGCCACTCCCAGACATTCCTAGCCACCTCCAGTCACTCCCAGACCATCCCCAGTGCCCCCCAGAAACCCCAGTCACTTCAATAGCACTCCCAGCATCCCAGGTGACACCCCAAGAAACCCTAGCCATCCAGTCACTTCTAGCCACCAGACATTCCTAGCCACCTCCAGTTCATTCTAGCCACTCCCAGAACCCAGGTGCCCCCCAGAAACCCCAGTTCACTTCTAGCCACTCCCAGACATCCCAGGTGCCCCCCAGAACCCCTAGCCACCCCCAGTCACTACTCCCAGGGCCTCTGGCTTCCTATTCCTAGCTAGCTTCCCAACATCCCAGGTGCCCCCCAGAACCCCTAGCCACCCCCAGTCACTTCTAGGGCCCCCCCAGACATTTTTTAGCCACCTCCATCAAACCCCAGAACACTCTAGCCAAAGTCAAGGAACAAGAAGTAACGGATTCAAACAGGAAAAACTGTACATTTAAAAAAGAAATAGGGAGAAACTGGTTCACAAATAGGGTGGTAAATGATTGGAATGGACTGTGTCGTCAGGTAGTTACTGCGGAGTCAATAGCGAGTTTGAAAAGGAGGCTAGTAGATCATTTCATGGATGGGGGTGAAAGGTGGATGTGGGTAGTGTTAAGTAACAGGAACTACCACGTGTAGGTCTCTTGTTGCTTCCTTTCTTATGTTCTTATGTTTGTTTACAAGATCAGTTGATGGCATGACGGAAGGCGGCCAGACACCTATCTCAGGGCGGACAAATGTGAATGTTTTTTAGGAATTTGACACAAGGAGAGAAATCATGAGAAAAATGTGTCCAGTGAAAGTGTGGCAAGAAAATGTGGATTGAAGGAGCTGAGTACAGTGCTGAGAGTAAGGCGATTGAGGTGGTTTGGGCACGTGAAGAGGAGAGAAGGTGATGAGAGTAAGGCGATTGAGGTGGTTGGGGCACGTGAAGAGGAGAGAAGGTGATGAGGCATTGGGGAGAGCTGTTAGAGTGGAAGTGCCAGGTGAGAGTAAGGAGATTGAGGTGGCTTGGGCATGTGAAGAGGAGAGGTGGTGAGGCATTGGGGAGAGCTGTTAGAGTGGAAGTGCCAGGTGAGAGTAAGGAGATTGAGGTGGTTTGGGCATGTGAAGAGAGGTGGTGAGGCATTGGGGAGAGCTGTTAAGAGTGGAAGTGCCAGGTGAGAGTAAGGAGATTGAGGTGGCTTGGGCATGTGAAGAGGAGAGGTGGTGAGGCATTGGGGAGAGCTGTTAGAGTGGAAGTGCCAGGTGAGAGTAAGGAGATTGAGGTGGTTTGGGCACGTGAAGAGGAGAGGTGGTGAGGCATTGGGGAGAGCTGTTAGAGTGGAAGTGCCAGGTGAGAGTAAGGAGATTGAGGTGGTTTGGGCATGTGAAGAGGAGAGAAGGTGATGAGAGTAAGGAGATTGAGGTGGCTTGGGCACGTGAAGAGGAGAGAAGGTGGTGAGGCATTGGGGAGAGCTGTTAGAGTGGAAGTGCCAGGTCGCCGTCCACCGGGCAGGCCAAGGAAGACAGAGGCAGTGTGTTGAAGAGGTTCTGGCAGCATTGGGCATTGAAGTAGAGACAACAGATAGAGATAGTTGGAAGCGTATCATCGGCCGACTAACCTCCTAAGAGAATAACCTCGTAAGAGACTAACCTCATAAAAGACAAACCTCCTGAGACTAACCTCCCAAGAGACTAACCTCCTAAGAGACTAACCTCCTAAGGGACTAACCTCCTAAGAGACTAACCTCATAAAAGACAAACCTCCTAAGAGACTAACCTCCTAAGAGACTAACCTCCTAAGAGACAAACCTCCTAAGAGACTAACCTCCTAAGAGACAAACCTCCTAAGAGACTAACCTCCTAAGAGACAAACCTCCTAAGAGACTAACCTCCTAAGAGACAAACCTCCTAAGAGACTAACCTCCTAAGAGACAAACCTCCTAAGAGACTAACCTCCTAAGAGACAAACCTCCTAAGAGACAAACCTCCTAAGAGACAAACCTCCTAAGAGACAAACCTCCTAAGAGACTAACCTCCTAAGAGACTAACCTCCTAAGAGACTAACCTCCTAAGAGACTAACCTCCTAAGAGACTAACCTCCTAAGAGACTAACCTCCTAAGAGACTAACCTCCTAAGAGACAAACCTCCTAAGAGACTAACCTCCTAAGAGACTAACCTCCTAAGAGACAAACCTCCTAAGAGACTAACCTCCTAAGAGACTAACCTCCTAAGAGACTAACCTCCTAAGAGACTAACCTCCTAAGAGACAAACCTCCTAGGAGACTAACCTCCTAAGAGACTAACCTCCTAAGAGACTAACCTCCTAAGAGACTAACCTCCTAAGAGACAAAACCTCCTAAGAGACTAACCTCCTAAGAGACAAACCTCCTAAGAGACTAACCTCCTAAGAGACTAACCTCCTAAGAGACAAACCTCCTAAGAGACTAACCTCCTAAGAGACAAACCTCCTAAGAGACTAACCTCCTAAGAGACTAACCTCCTAAGAGACAAACCTCCTAAGAGACTAACCTCCTAAGAGACAAACCTCCTAAGAGACTAACCTCCTAAGAGACTAACCTCCTAAGAGACAAACCTCCTAAGAGACTAACCTCCTAAGAGACTAACCTCCTAAGAGACTAACCTCCTAAGAGACTAACCTCCTTAGAGACAAACCTCCTAAGAGACAAACCTCCTAAGAGACAAACCTCCTAAGAGAATAACCTCCTAAGAGACAAACCTCCTAAGAGACTAACCTCCTAAGAGACTAACCTCCTAAGAGACTAACTAAGAGACTTGGAAAGTCCGAATTAGCCGAAAGTCCGAATTAGCCGAAAGTCCGAATTAGCCGAGTCCGAATTAGCCGAAAGTCCGAATTAGCCGAAAGTTCGAATTAGCCGAAAGTCCGAATTAGCCGAAAGTTCGAATTAGCCGAAAGTCCGAATTAGCCGAAAGTCCGAATTAGCCGAAAGTTCGAATTAGCCGAAAGTCCGAATTAGCCGAAAGTCCGAATTATCCGATGGTTACCTCCAGCCCCTCCACACAATAATAAGTCACTCAAACATGCCAAAACAGCACAGATTGTATTACTTGTACTCACCAAAACCATCATATTTATACTACCTATAATTATAAGTACACAGACTTATAATAATAATAATACAAATTACAATAGAACATATACACATAAGAACTCATAAACCATCAATTTCTTACTACTTAAAGATTAGATTATACACCCACACACATTTTTCACCTTGTAATGCTTCTATCATACTCCTAAGTTAACATATACCTCCTACACACACACATATTAACTTATATTCCTCACTCTCTCTCTCTCACCCTTTCTATATATTGCAAGTTTCCGTTATTGCCACACCATTTCACTTTTAAAGCAGTTTTTTTTAATGCAGTTATATACTTTTAAATTTGAGTATTATTTTATTTTTACCAAGGGATATTATAATGGAAATGTTAAGGTATTTATGTATGTATGTATGTATGCATGTAGATGTAAATAAAATATGCTGGGTTGCAATTTCTATATTTTGTTCTTAGGTTCAGTCTAACTTGTGATTTTCATAGTAAAACTGATTAAAAATAGAAGTATGTTATATTACTATGCGTGAAAATCATATAGAGTTAATCCCTCCCCCTACACTGAGGTGGCAACACTGGTCTCTGCGTCTACACTGACCTATCCTGAACGGTTTATGAATTGTAAACATATATATTTACTTTTTCCCGTTCAGCTCCCAACTTGTTTCTCACACAACAACACTTACCCATCAAAAGTTATTGTAAATGGATGGATCTACAATTGTATCCCCGGCATTTCCACTTATCTAGCGGAAAAAAACGTTTGGATTTCTGGCTGCTCAAAAATAAAAATAAAATTGACGAAAATCTGGTTTTTGTTATTTTGCCACAAAACTAAGTCATAGAAGAAAACTTGTCTAAGTAACAAAGGTTCATCTTGACGTTTTCTACATGATGCAGTAATCGGTTTGTCAAAACACCTTATGGTTGTCGAGAATATTGATATTTTATATAAATGTACGAATATGCTATTTTCTCGGTTATTTACCTATCAATATTCTTTTGCTTTTCGCCAAATGATAGCCCTTGATCTACTTCATATTTTTCTATACATGTTGCACTTATCTGCCAGTTTTTTAGTTATTGAAAAAAAACGTGATTTGAAAAAAAAATCAAGGCATACCCCTTGCAAAATTTGCAATATTTAAAAATAATAATTTGCTTGAAAATTAGTTCCTAGCAGTTTTTGGGCATGCTGAACACGAAGTTTTCAGTTACAATGATTAGAAGTCCCTATTTCAGCCAATTCACAATGACATGATACTTCCAGATATTCCTTAAAAACCACAAATTATACAAAACTTACTACAAGAGATAAAAATATGATAGGAATTACTAGATTAATCATTACTTCAATGCAACAATCAGTGTTAGTATTATTAATCCCTATTTGAGCCACCCATACGATTGTCAAAGTACTTAAAAAAACCTAGGAATTGGTTTACTATACTGCCTACTATAGCAATCCTGTGGGACTTCTAATGCCCTCCCATGACTCCTGAAAATACGTGAAGGAGCGAAGAGGCTCGTGAAGGACTAGAGCTGAAGGATTATACACAAAGTGAAGGATACTTAAAACTAAAGTTCTTCCTCCTCCCTTTATTCTCCTCTGCTCCCTTCCTTGTCCCACCTCCTTCCTTCTCCTCCCCCTCTCCCCTCCTTCCTCCTCCTCCCTTCTGCTCTCCCTCCGCCTATCGTATTTATACAATAATTATAAATGATCATATATCAGATAACGCTAGACAGCCACGGCACGCACCGCATGGTCTCAGACTCCTACTAGTGAGGCTAAGGATAATTCAAACTTGCTCGAATTATGGAGTCATTGAAAAATTCGAACTGGCCTGAAACAGGATGTATTATCCGAAGTTTGAATTACAGTATACGGGTTCAATTTAGAGAGGGTTTACTGTATGATTAGATTTGATTTTTATGATTTGACAAGGATTTAAATATTTTTTTTATTTATTTAAATAATTTAATTCTCACAGAACAATATGGAAGGGAAAAATAATCAAGAAAACATCTTAGCGGATTTTTTTTATACACGAGTAATTCAAAGTTACTCAAAATTGCTCTCAAAATTAATGAAAACAAGGTGAAAATCATTAGGAACATAGGGCTCATTTAACACATTTTTCGCTTGATACACATTAAAAAAGGAAAAAAAAAAAAGCCGCATCTGGCAGCCCTTATAAAGTAGATAATAAGAGATTCAAGGAAGTGGGTGGGCCAATTTAGCTTGGGAGGTGTCTGGACACTCCTCTTTTGAAAAAAATATTCAGCCATAGTGTAATGCCAGAATTGTTAACATTAAGATTTATTAGGTTAAGACTAACATTTAAGGTATGGAGAGAAAGAGACACCACTGGCACTGGCAATTAAGCAGCCTTTTTGTTGCTTTTTTCCCACTTGGCCTGTCTTATATGATGTATAAAAAAAAAAAAAAAAAAAAAAAAAAAAATAAATAATAATAAAAAACTATTTATCATTACACATACAACTATTCGCCGACTTACGAACCACAAACTTATGACGTTCGACTTACGACGCGGTAATGCTGATAATTGTTATAAAAATAAAAAAATTACATTTGTGCCTATAGGCAGTGACTAAGGCCCGGATAGTGGGCCCTGAAGGTTCACTTTAGAGCTGTGATGGCTGGCCCTCGCCCATGGTGGTGCAGGCAGGATTTTTATAGTGACGCCTGTGATTAGAGGCTCATGCCGCCCCCCTGTGTCCTCCGATGCACTCGCAATCGAAGGTAGAGTTAATGGGCAGGGCATGTGGGTGTTCTTAGGCCACTCGACGGTGCAGAAAGATTTTGGTTCTCATCAGGGATCGAACTCGGTGATACGACGGTTATAACAATAATGAACAACTAAAATGTTGATAAAATATGACTTAAAGACTATTATAATATCATTACACATATTATTTTATCATTCTGCCTGCGCCAAAACGGGCGAGGGCCAACCATCACAGCCCTCAAGTGTGCCTCCAGGGCCTACCATCCGGGTCTTAGTAGTCACTGCCTACAGGTGCTATGGGCACAAAATTACAAATATAAAAACAGAAGATTTTTTTTTTTTTATAACCTAGGCCGACTTACGTCCAGTTCTACTTACGACCACTCGGTGTATATTATTGCATGTGAACCAAAGAGTGGGAAGCTATAGTTGTAAGAAGATATAGAGAATTAGGCAGTAAGTTTAGCAGCCATGAGTGAGTCACCTCCTCCTCTCTTTCTTACTGCATTTCCCCCCTCCCCCCCCAACACACCAACAGGTCGCCCAAATTCCGTTGTATCAAGCTATATAAGGTCCCCTAAATTCCGATATATCAAGCTATATAAGGTTCCCCAAATTCCGTTAAATCAAGCTATATAAGGTCCCCTAAATTCCGATATATCAAGCTATATAAGGTTCCCCAAATTCCGTTAAATCAAGCTATATAAGGTCCCCTAAATTCCGATATATCAAGCTATATAAGGTCCCCCAAATTCCGATATATCAAGCTATATAAGGT
This sequence comes from Chionoecetes opilio, assembly GCA_016584305.1. Taxonomy (NCBI): domain Eukaryota; kingdom Metazoa; phylum Arthropoda; class Malacostraca; order Decapoda; family Majidae; genus Chionoecetes; species Chionoecetes opilio. The sequence continues at coordinate 8,208 of JACEEZ010002711.1, forward strand.
CCCCCAAATTCCGATATATCAAGCTATATAAGGTCCCCCAAATTCCGATATATCAAGCTATATAAGGTCCCCTAAATTCCGATATATCAAGCTATATAAGGTCCCCCAAATTCCGTTGTATCAAGCTATATAAGGTCCCCTAAATTCCGATATATCAAGCTATATAAGGTCCCCTAAATTCCGATATATCAAGCTATATAAGGTCGCCCAAATTCCAATATATCAAGCTATATAAGGTTCCCCAAATTCCGATATATCAAGCTATATAAGGTCCCCCAAATTCCGATATATCAAGCTATATAAGGTCCCCCAAATTCCGATATATCAAGCTATATAAGGTCCCCCAAATTCCGATATATCAAGCTATATAAGGTCCCCCAAATTCCGATATATCAAGCTATATAAGGTCTCCCAAATTCCGTTGTATCAAGCTATATAAGGTCCCCCAAATTCCGATATATCAAGCTATATAAGGTCCCCCAAATTCCGTTGTATCAAGCTATATAAGGTTCCCCAAATTCCGATATATCAAGCTATATAAGGTCGCCCAAATTCCGATATATCAAGCTATATAAGGTCCCCCAAATTCTGATATATCAAGCTATATAAGGTTCCCCAAATTCCGATATATCAAGCTATATAAGGTCGCCCAAATTCCGATATATCAAGCTATATAAGGTCCCCCAAATTCCGATATATCAAGCTATATAAGGTCCCCCAAATTCCGATATATCAAGCTATATAAGGTCCCCCAAATTCCGTTAAATCAAGCTATATAAGGTCCCCCAAATTCCGTTAAATCAAACTATATAAGGTCCCCCAAATTCCGTTAAATCAAGCTATATAAGGTCCCCCAAATTCCGATATATCAAGCTATATAAGGTCCCCCAAATTCCGATATATCAAGCTATATAAGGTCCCCCAAATTCCGTTAAATCAAGCTATATAAGGTCCCCCAAATTCCGTTAAATCAAGCTATATAAGGTCCCCCAAATTCCGTTAAATCAAGCTATATAAGGTCCCCCAAATTCCGTTAAATCAAGCTATATAAGGTCCCCCAAATTCCAATATATCAAGCTATATAAGGTTCCCCAAATTCCGATATATCAAGCTATATAAGGTCCCCCAAATTCCGATATATCAAGCTATATAAGGTTTCCCAAATTCCGATATATCAAGCTATATAAGGTCCCCCAAATTCCGATATATCAAGCTATATAAGGTCCCCCAAATTCCGTTAAATCAAGCTATATAATGTCGCCCAAATTCCGTTAAATCAAGCTATATAAGGTCCCCCAAATTCCGTTAAATCAAGCTATATAAGGTCCCCCAAATTCCAATATATCAAGCTATATAAGGTTCCCCAAATTCCGATATATCAAGCTATATAAGGTCCCCCAAATTCCGATATATCAAGCTATATAAGGTTCCCAAATTCCGATATATCAAGCTAATAAGGTCCCCCAAATTCCGTAATCAAGCTATATAAGGTCCCCCAAATTCCGTTAAATCAAGCTATATAAGGTCCCCCAAATTCCGTTAAATCAAGCTATATAAGGTCCCCCAAATTCCGTTAAATCAAGCTATATAAGGTCCCCCAAATTCCGATATATCAAGCTATATAAGGTCCCCCAAATTCCGATATATCAAGCTATATAAGGTCCCCCAAATTCCGATATATCAAGCTATATAAGGTCCCCCAAATTCCGTTAAATCAAGCTATATAAGGTCCCCCAAATTCCGATATATCAAGCTATATAAGGTCCCCCAAATTCCGATATATCAAGCTATATAATGTCCCCCAAATTCCGATATATCAAGCTATATAAGGTCCCCCAAATTCCGATATATCAAGCTATATAATGTCGCCCACATCTCGAGATATCAAGCTATATAAGGACCCCCCAAATTCCGATATATCAAGCTATAATGTCGCTCAAATTCCGATATATCAAGCTATATAATGTCGCTCAAATTCCGTTATATCAAGCTATACAATGTCGCTCAAATTCAGATATATCAAGCTATACATTGTCGCTCAAATTCCGATATATCAAGCTATATAATGTCGCTCAAATTCCGTTATATCAAGCTATACAATGTCGCTCAAATTCCGATATATCAAGCTATATAAGGTCGCCCAAATCCCGTTATATCAAGCTATATAATGTCGCCCAAATTCCATTATATCAAGCTATACAATGTCGCTCAAATTCCGATATATCAAGCTATATAAGGTCGCCCAAATCCCGTTATATCAAGCTATATAATGTCGCCCAAATTCCATTATATCAAGCTATATCAGGAACCAATAAGATAACGGAAGTTCGATTTACCAGAAAATTTGATCTACTGAAAACGGTCTTAGCTGAATTATTGTTACAATAGACAAGCAACAAGCTTCTCTACTGTAGTTATATATGTACTATGGGTAAAACAAGTATCTGTGCACTATATGCGTGAAACATTCTGACACTACGGAACGAAGAAAACGAAAAACCCTCCCCTATCATCAGCACTTGACCGAATGTTTACAGTATTCATGGGACCCCTAGGCACCGATACTTGTTTTACCCATAGTACAGTAGAAACTTGATAGACCTATATGATATAATAATACTTTTTCAAATGAAGTGGATATGTTTTTCATATTGGAGCCTTGGAGAACAATGCCTACAGGCGCTACAGGTAAAAAAAAAAAATTGTAAATAATAATAAAATAAAATAATTAAAAAACTTAAATTTGGATTATTTTCTAAATTAATATTTGCTAGCCATTATGACTTATCGGTAATTCCTACTTAACGAATTCTGACTTAAGGGGAGCGTCCGGCAAAGATAGTGAATAAAATCGGGAAAAAATTAAAATACATATCTGAAAAATTTCTTGAGTAATGGCATTATGGCCTTTATTTAGACGTAACATATTGGAGTTTTAGAGCAAAAATCCTCATATTTACGTAGTTGTAGGTGATTTTGCCCCCCCCCCCCCCCTCTTGTGGTTGGCATTAACCCCTTCACTGCGGCTGGTACAAATACGGTCTCTCAGCTATTTAAGGGTTCACTGCGGCTGGTACAAATACGGTCTCTCAGCTATTTAAGGGTTCACTGCGGCTGGTACAAATACGGTCTCTCAGCTATTTAAGGGTTCACTGCGGCTAGTACATATATGGTTTCTGTATTTAAACTGCGCGCTCAATGATATTATGGGTAAATATTCGTTGTGATAGGCTTGTATGGCAACAGTGTCAAGTGTTGCGATATAATAGAACCTCTTTTTCTGCTTGCGTGAGTTAGTGTGACTAATAAGGTCAAGCGATACAGTACGACGTGTCGACGCTGCCGCGCCCTCTACTTCAATGGCGAGGCTAAATAGTCAAGATATTCAATATATTCTTGATGGATATAAAACAGAAGTATGAATGAATGAATGAATGCATGAATGAAACATTTATGTACCAAAATAAGCTGTATTATGTTGAGTAGTAAGTAGTTTCATAGTGCGTCTGGCAGCACGGTCACGGCCCTATTGCTGCACTTTGACGTAACTCTTCATTTAGCTGGTAGCCTCCACCAAGACGAAACATAGATTTTCTGGTATGGAATGAGCATCCTATTCATTTAGGCACTTTAAAATATGATAAGTAATTATTTTATATTTAATTAAACCTGCCGCACAGGGGGGTAGGCCTATGAATTTGATATCCGCAGTGAAGGGGTTAAGTATACGTATGTGAAAAGTCCTACAAAATTTTTTATAACTACAGTAAAACCCTTATAACTCGGCACTGTATAACTCGGAATTTGATATAACTCGGCAAGGCAAAGACAGTTTTTTTTTTTTTTTTTAAACATCTATGCCTATAGCGCGTGTAGGCAGTGAGCTCCAGGGGTGGAATGGTAGGCCCTGGAGGTTCACTCGAGGGCTGTGATGGTTGGCTGTCGGCCGTGGTGGCGCAGGCAGGATTCTCATAGTGACGCCTGTGATTAGAGGCTCATGCCGCCCCCCTGTGCCCTCCCATGCACTCGCAGTCGAAGGTAGAGTTAATGGACAGGGCATGTGGGTGTTCTTAGGCCACTCGACGGTGCAGAAAGATTTCAAGTGGATTTATGGGTCTCACTCAGGATCGAACTCACGTCTTCGAGAACGCCACTCGGTGACGCTAACCACTCTGCTACCGCCTCCCCTAAACTGCATCTCTTGGTTTTCACTTGGCATATCATGCCCTCACAACCTCGTGTGAACATGTAAACAGAAAGTCGGCAAAAAATAATATATCTCGGCATATTGATGTTATAACTGCATCTCTTTGCTTACACTCGGCATATCCTCAGTCGCATAAAGTTGTGTTTTTGTCCTTTTGACCCTTTCCTGCAGGCTCAGTTTCTTCAATTTCATTCCCTTCCTGCTAGAGACACCCTTGCGTGATGGAGCTGACATCTTGAAATACAGTACTGTATGATGTAATCCCAAAACACGTAAAATAGGTGGCAAAGTAAAGCAAAGGTCGGGAACCAGCGTGTAGGCTGTCAGCTGCTGAGCCATGTTTATGTCGTCCAAGCACCGTCTTGGATACGAATTCCGTTTTTTGTCGAAATTGAAAAAGGATTGGTTTCTGCTTCAAAAACACAACAAGCTTGGTAGGAACCGAAATAATAATCAATGCAAAACATTGCAAACAATATCACAAAGTAGTATAACACACATTTCAGCAAGTGTTATTGGATTGGGATTCGTAATCCAAGACGGTGCTTGGACGACAAAAACACGGCTCAGCCTACGTGTTGGTACCCGACCTTTGCTATACTTTGCCACCTATTTTACGTGTTTTGGGATTACATCATACAGTAGTGTATATCAAGATGTCAGCTCCATCACGCAAGGGTATCTCCAGCAGGAAGGGAATGAAATTGAAGAGCCTGAGCCTGCAGGAAAAGGTGAAAGTGCTGGCAAGGATGGATGCAGATGCGTCCATGCATGCTATTTGTGCTGGGTTTTGATATCAAATCCAGCACATTCTACCCGTTCACTGGTAAGTGTAGTTTTTATGCTTTTACAGATCTGTATTTACATTTTTTTTTTTTTAAACCCATATCAGAGAAGGACATTGCATAACTCTGCACATTGCATAACCGGCAAGGGCCAGAGCCCCTATCGTGCCGAGTTATAAGGCTTTTACTGTAGTAACATATTGGAGTTTAATAGCAAAATTCCTCATATTTACGTAGTTGTAGGTGATCCCCCCCCCTCTTGTGGTTGGCATTAAGTATAGTATGTGAAAAGTCCTACAAAAAATTTCCTAACTCAAAAACCAGCAAAAACCAGAGTAACGCCAGGGACCCAGCATGAGGTTATGGGCCATGTTGATCCACGCTATGCTGACGCGGGGAAATGAGGTAAAAATACGACTTAACGTGGTCTTGACTTTTATGGCAACGCAGGTTAACCGGGCTGACGAGGCCTCGTTCCTGACGTGGCTCGATTTAAAAAAATATATATATAATTGTTGAGTCAGCCCACGTCAAGTTACCCTGGACAAGTGACGTGGCAGTGTCGTGGCCATGACGTGGCTCTGTCTTTGTCTGACGTGGCTGACGAGGCATTAACGTCGCTGACGTGGCAATCAGGCTGGCGTGAGTTGACTTGAAAAAAATCTGGCGTCAACCAGTGTCAGGCAATTTTCTCTGCCACGTCAACGTGGGTTGACGTGGACCCCGTAACCTCACAGTGGGAGGAGTGCTCAACGCTGTCAATGTCTGGATGTAGAGTGGTGGTGGTGGACTGTTGCGTCACTCCTGCCACGTCTGGCCTTGCCTTTTACTCCTGCCATTTTTACAGTAGTTTATCGCTGTATTTTGACTGCTGCAGCCAAGCCTCGCCCTTCAAGGCCAAAGATTAGCATGAGGAGGACTTCAGGAGAGAAAAAAACCAACTTATGAGAGAGGGTGAAGGGGGACTAGGGGCATGAGAAAGTAGTCTGCAAACATCTGGATTTCTTCAAAAGATAATATATAACTACGATATATAGGCCCTACATCATAAAAAAATATATAACTACGATATATAGGCCCTACTATACAATAAACCCTTCATGCTCGCGGGTTTCAGGCTCGCGGATTTGATTACTCGCGGGTTTTCAACCCCCCCCCTTTTTTATTTTTTTATTTATTTTTATTTTTATTTTTTACTCCCTCCCAATTGCTTGCTCTCTACAGGGGCCTTATCCGCCCATGTATGGAGTATGTCTCACATGTTTGGGGAGGATCCACTCATACAGCTCTCCTAAACAGGGTCGAGTCAAAAGCTTTTCATCTCATCAACTCCTCTCCTCTGACTGACTGTCTTCAATCTTTAAATCACCGCCGCAATGTTGCTTCTCTTGCTCTCTTCTACCGTTACTTTCATGCTCACTGCTCTTCTGAACTTGCTAACTGCATGCCTCCCCCCCTCCCACGGCCTCGCTGCACAAGACTTTCTACTCATTCTCATCCCTATTCTGTCCATCTTCCTAATGCAAGAGTTAATCAGTATCTTTACTCTTTCATCCCTTTCACTGGTAAACTCTGGAACTCTTCCTGTTTCTATTTTTCCACTTTCCTATGACTTAAATCTTTTCAAAAGAAGAGTAACAAGACACCTCCCGAACTAAATTGGCCTACCCCTCTGTTTTTATTTTATTCTCTTACTGTCTTCTTTATAGGGACTGGCGACGAAGCGGGCTTTGTGTTACCCATTTTTGTTGTGCCCTTGGCCAGTTTCCCTGTGATGTATATATAATTTAAAAAAAAAAAAAAAAAAAAAAAAAAAAAAAAAAAAAAAAAAAAAAAAAAAAAAAAAAGGGTAAATGAATGACTAATGTCATGCTCGCGGATTTACGATACTCGCGAGTGTCTCTGTTCCCTAACCCCCGCGAGCATGAAGGGTTTATTGTATATGGTAGATAGTAGATACTTTGGTAGATAGGCACTACTATATATGATAGATATGTCCTATACATACCCCTACTTGAAATTCCCTCAAAATGTATGTATGGTACAGGTGATGAAAAATTTTGTTGCCGTATGTCAAAACAAGGTTTACGAGGTTTCAGTCAATATCTCAGCCAACTTTTGATAATTTTTTGTGAAACAAAAGCTAAAGGCAAGATAAATGATTATTATTCAATCTAATGTGGAGTTTTTTTCATACCTATGAACTCAAATTTTTGGCAGTTTTTAATTATTATTATTTTTTTATTTTTTACAAAAAGTAACATATTTATTGGTTCATTGTTTTGAACAGCGACAATAAATCTTGCATATTGGAGAAATTGGATTTTGAACATTTTGAGGGGGGGCGGGGGAAATTTGTCAAAAATGCGGGGAGGATGAAGGGGTTTGGGGCCTACTATTGATGTAAGTAATGCCAAGAAGTGTGTCACAGGGATTCACGTGAAATCTAAACCACAGGGATTCAATGAAAATAAGTCTTTAAGGCAGTCACTATTTTGCCGGAAGCTCCCTTAAAGGTCTTACTGTACGAGACATTTTCAGCAGCGCCACGGCTCAGGGCAGACGGCAGTGACCCCACCGCCTCGCCCGCTTGTGCCCCCCTCCCAAGTAGCGCCTATGTATTGTTGACTTGTGACAGTGTTATGGAATCTTGATGGGTTCATTGATGACACGAGGCAAAACTCACCACCTGGTATGTTATTTACTTCATGAATATTAGTATACTTATACGTGTTCTATATGAATATGCAGAATTAATATGGTGTCTATTTATAGGTAAGATAATGATGGGGGCATACGCTATGCTGCGCGTGGCCTCGGTGCTCATCTCCGTCACATTAGCCCTTGAGCCTGTGGTGGGGGACAACCCGCTACCCCGGGACACAGGGCTAGTGTGACATCCAGTTTACCACAGTTACCTTCCCCAGGTACCCATTTATCGACCATTCCCGAAAGGAAGGATAAACAGCTGGGTGGGCTGGCCGCTGACTTGCCCTGGCCCGGATTAGAACCAGGGCCCGCAGATTCATAGCTAGGTGTGCCAGCCACTACACCACGGAGGTGGATATAGACACCATATTAATTCTGGTGGAATTTCTACTATATAATTGATGGTTATTTCAGTAAATTGGAAATATACTGTGTGTAGTATACTGTATATTTCCATGCAACCATACGCATCCTTTTCCACCAGAATAATCTGTTGCAGTGCGTAGGTGTGTGCCGCTGTACAGTGTAGGCGTGTACATGCATGAATGCTGACTTCAGGTCATCGGGCCACTTGGCCGAGGGACCCACCCAAAAAAGCTTTTCCAAAAATCCACCAGGGCCTAAAACTACATTTTGGCCTCATAACTTCCTAAATAAACACCACTTTCTTCTCTCCTAATCTAAGCTAACCTAAACATAGTCCCTCGTAAAAGTGACTGCGGCGAGAAATTAAGTAATGCAGTGCAGGTCACAAGATTATGCCATAGGCCTAAGTAAACAAGTCCTTCTTGCCTAGACACAAAAAAATATTTTCGATCTCAGAAAGAATAAATTTGCAATGGATAATCAGAGAAAACTTCTCTGAATAAATTAACGTCAACAGACATGACAGCCTCTGTAGTATACAGTGTTATGGTTCAGGACAGTGGCTATCAATCTTTTGATCACCACGCCCACTTTGAGAAGTGGGTCACCTTCATGCCCCCTCCCCTCACTTTACTTCTCTAATAAAGATCTTGCAAAATCCTCGTCCTAAATCTATATTAATAAAAGCGAAAGTGTGTGTATGTCTGTGTGTGTGGTATAGGTTCCGCCCCCCGTGGCGGAATCCCATCATATACCACATTTTTGGAGCCAGGTTGACCAGGGGAAGGTTTTAAGCCCACTTATGAGATGATCCAATCACTTTTTTTTTTTTTTTTTTAGCAGCCTATTAGTGATAATTGTGAACAAAAAGTGGGTTGCGAGAATTGAGGAAGCCTTGATGTAGGGTGATGGGTAATGGGTGAGTGAATGGGTGGGGTGATGGGTGTGTGGTGATGGGTGAGTGAATGGGTCGGGGGTGATGGGTAATGGATGAGTGAATGGGTGGGGGGTGATGGGTAATGGGTGAGTGAATGGGTTGGGGGTGATGTGAATGGGTTGGCGTTAATACATACATTTCTACATCCATGATTTCAGGAAAGTTAGAAGGGGCTATCTGGAGAGGATAGGTGGTGGGCCAAAGGCCCACCAATGGGCCGAAGGCCCACCAATAGCCCTCCGCAGGAGCTAGTCAAAAAGTCCGCCCGGAGGGCGGCTTTGCGGCTAGTAAAAAATAAAACTGATAATTAAGTTTTTATTATTTTGATTGCGGTAATAATGATTTATAAACGCCTTGCGTAGTACACCCGACAGATTTAGTGAGATCACATTTAATGAGGTACTTGACAGTTCTTTTTCTCTCTAGGCTTTCACCCCCCCCCCCCCCCCCCCACCCACTCACGCTCTCACATGGAAGAACGTCCCCCAGGATAAACCTTTTAGAACGATGGTCTAAAAGTAAATTTAACTTTTTCATAGTTATATTTTCAAAATTTTTTGGGATCTCATAAAGATCCGCCACAACAGCTATTTCTGGGGTGGCCGATCTTCATGTGGGTGAGAGTGGTTTGATAACCAAGTTAGGTTAGGTTATGTAACCAATGTCCAGGTTAAGTTAGTGACCTAGCGGGGGATCTGGCAGTTAGGTCACTCACCCCAAGAATAGCTGGGCTGACGGATCTTCATGAGATCCCAATTTTGTAAATAACTTTTAATCTTTCATGCGTTAAACAAATTTTGGTAGTACAATTATTTTTTTAAGTATTTGAACTTTCGTCTAAGTGCATACCAAAATAATTGTTACAATTATAACCCTGGTAAATATTTTAATGTTTAAACAGCAAATGATAAGTATGCTTGCAATGCTACGGGCAGATACATTCCACAGACCCTACTCATAGGCTGAGTCCTCATCTATACCTAGCCCTGGTTTCACGAATCATCACTACAAAAATTCAGGGGAAAAATAAATAAATAAATATACTACAAAAATTTGTTTAACGTACAAAAAAATTGAAGCTGTACACACAATATTTTTCTTAAATCTTTAAAAAGTAAGTAATGGGAAAACATTATTCGTTTATAAATTTATTAATATTATTATTCGGTGCTAAACACTTGGCCTATAAAAATAAAAATAAAATAAAAAAAAAATTAAAAACACGTCTTAAGGTATTCTAAATGCAAGATGCAATAGGATACACATTCAACATGTTAATATTGTAAAATAAATTGATGCAGCCTGTGGCAGCTGCTGAAAGATGTGGTTGTGTACTTGCAAGCCATGCGCTGTAAAGCCTGTAACCTAAACTCAAACTTATTTACTCATACATAGCATTAGCGGTCTTTCTTCATTTGAAAGCTATCAGTTTATATAATGATGAAAGAAAGAAAAGTGTGAGGCTACAACAACCTTACATAGAGGAGGAAGAGGATATAGTGGGGGAGTATTTGTTTGGAGATGGGAATGTGGAAGAAGCAAAAAGAACAATCAACAGTTTTTGGATGACCAGAGAAAATAAGAGGAAAGAAAGAGAAAGAAACTAAAAAATAGAATAAGAGAAGACAACTAATTAAAGACCCAGACAGCAAGAAGAAACACGCCAGGGAGTGCCGTTGAAAAAGGCCTGACTCCCGACCCAACAACTGAACTGAACTGACGGTCATGTTGCAACACACCCTAAAGAAGAGAGAGTGAGCTGGATTTCCTGAGCTTCAAAGAGAGAAAGAGAGGGAGTGAGCTGGATTCCCTGAGCTTCACAGAGAGAAAGAGAGGGAGTGAGCTGGATTCCCTGAGCTTCACAGAGAGAAAGAGAGGGAGTGAGCTGGATTCCCTGAGCTTCACAGAGAGAAAGAGAGGGAGTGAGCTGGATTCCCTGAGCTTCACAGAGAGAAAGAGAGGGAGTGAGCTGGATTCCCTGAGCTTCACAGAGAGAAAGAGAGGGAGTGAGCTGGATTCCCTGAGCTTCACAGAGAGAAAGAGAGGGAGTGAGCTGGATTCCCTGAGCTTCACAGAGAGAAAGAGAGGGAGTGAGCTGGATTCCCTGAGCTTCACAGAGAGAAAGAGAGGGAGTGAGCTGGATTCCCTGAGCTTCACAGAGAGAAAGAGAGGGAGTGAGCTGGATTCCCTGAGCTTCACAGAGAGAAAGAGAGGGAGTGAGCTGGATTCCCTGAGCTTCACAGAGAGAAAGAGAGGGAGTGAGCTGGATTCCCTGAGCTTCACAGAGAGAGAAAGAGAGGGTGTAGGAAGGTCTCACTGCCACATACAAGTAATTGCCAGTGCTGGATACAATAACGCCCTTCCCACTGACATGACACCCAAAAGAACCCCAGATGTGAGTCTTATAAAGATGTACCGGGAAAGCCACAACAATATATGGAGGACGGCATGAGGCCTGGTTGCAGGGGTACAGGGGGGAGATGCTGAAGTGCCTTAGAGGTAAGGCGAAAAGAGCGCCTTACCCGTCTTCAGGGGCTGTTGTAACGGCCTGGCTAAGGCACCGGCTCAGGCCTATGTACAGACAATAATTCAGGCGCCTCTTCCTTGCCTTACACCTCCAACGCCTTAGGTATTGGGTGTGGTCCAAGAATCTTACTAGCCAATCACGTTGCCTGTCTGAGCGCTGCTTAGGCAGCTTTGACCAATCACAAGGTTTAAACACTTTTCCACTGCAACAAGAATTTTTGTGCCTCCCTTCCTCACACCTGCACTAATAGTGCAGCAGATAATCATAACAATTGTGCAAATTATGACTAAAGCATGAAATTTTTACCAGTGTTAGTACATACCATAAGGTTAATTTTCAGATTGGGAGGTAAGTCAGATTTGATCTCTGAGGATAGTGAGAGGTCAATGACCTCAATTACATTGAAATTGTAATTTTTTCACGATTCTGGTGCAGTTTGTCTGTTTTGGGAATCATTAAAAAGGTATGTTGCCATGTGTTGGCCCCTTTATCTTCTGGAGAGCCTATTTATACATAATCACAGGATGCAACCATGACTGAACAAGTGCTTTAAATGAGGTCAGTGACCTCAGAAAACAAATTTAGGTTATTGTGGTGTCCAGAACAGCTTGCATGAAATCGTGTTGTAAGATCATCTGTGCAACTTTAATTTTCAATGTGCGCTGAACATAGTCTATAAGCTTAAAGTACAGTGAGGTCAATTACCTGAGACACATGTATAGTACATACCGGTACATGTAATACACACATTATCCATATAGACGCATAAATATAAAGGTGTCTGATTGCACCTAACAGTCTCCCGAACATGCACATAATGCAGTGCACTTGAGTGCAGCCTTGGTGCACTTGCAGCGGCCGGTACATCCCTTCTTGCAGCCGCAGTGGATCAGTTCGTGGCAAGATTTTGATGCCTCTGGCAGTGTCGTCCAAAGAGGCTGCCACCCAGAGGCCTCCTTTGTCCAGCCCCAGTCAGATGGGATTGGTAACTCTGGATTCAGGACCAGTTTGGTTCCAGCAGTTGCCCTGGAGAGATGCACGCTTGATGTGCTGCTGGAGTGCTGCCTGCGTTGGGGGAATGTTTTCTAGAGCCCTAGACTTGTGTGCGAAGAGCTGTTTCCTAGCATCGTTCACTTCCATGGTGTCACTGGTGCGGTCATACATCAGCACAACGAAGCACTCCAGCAGTGACATTGACTCCTCACTCACATCACTTGGCATGCGTAAGAGTTTCTCTCTCGCGGCTGTGGCGCACTGAGGTTGACTCCACACTGCGTGCATGCTTTACACTGTTGAACACTAGTAGCTGCGATACTGTAAGAGCAGCAGTTGTGGTCCTTGTGTTGGCCAACTTAGTCTGGTGCTTGATGTTCGCCCCATCGAGGATCATTTTCACCAGAGCAAGGAGGGATGGTGTCACAGAATCTTTCTGGCAGTCAGCGTGGAACGCACCGTCAAAGGTGAAGTTCAACGCTCGCCCCGCCGAAAAGCTGTTTCGTCACAAGTTTGACGTTCATCGCAGGTTTTGACCACCTACATATTTTTGCATTGGGACATGCCACATACCATGATAATCGGAAAACTGTGCTGATTCCGAGACGGTGAGTGAAATTTAATGCAAGCAAAATTACAGGAATAAGAAGTTAAAGGTGAAAGAATTTTTTTTTTATATGTACACGATTTCATTTTGCTCTCATTATCTTATTATAGGTATAGTTTACTGTAATTTTTATACATTCATGATATTCACTAATGTCTCGTGAAGATGATGGTATGTTCAGCTGTCCTAAATATCATCTGGTAGTTTGATAATACCGTGTAATAGTACAACATTTTAGTGCAGGCAGAGCACCCTCCGTGACACTTGTCTGGGCACATCCAAGCAGTCGCTCCACCCGCCACCCGCCCCCCCAACCAAACCTTCCAACACACAACACACATCATTTCTATCGCTTTATAGTGCCACATTTAGTCTTCCACGATCGATTCATACACACCTTGCAACACCATTATTACGTAAACACCAATTGTTACGTTGTAGCAACTGAAACAAGGCTGTATTTGCCTTCTAAACAGAAGATGAATGTCTGTCAAAGGCCAACAGCAGCTCACTAAGGCAGGGTCAGACCATGCCTTAGTTTCAGCGCCTTAAGCGGTGCCAATAAGGCGACTTCCTCAACTGAGCATAGGCGGTAGGAGCAGTTTGCCTTAATCACAGGCGCCCCAGTGGATACGGCGCCCTAGCTTGCTCTCAGCATCAGCCCCCAGATATCTATTTTCTTTCTATGACTCTTTATATGAGATAGTTGATGATTTTGACTGTTTTATCTCATTGTTCTCATGACTAACCCCTTCACACCCAGAACGTAATTTTCATTGTAATTTGGGTACAATTAGACTATTTTTAGTGACTACAGGTTGAAGTTCCCAAACTCGGCAACCTTGGGACCAGCGCCGAGCCGAGTAATGGAATTTTCCGACTTTTAGAACGTGGATATATTAAGGGGAAAAAAAGCCATCCAACTTCTTCAAAAGGTCAATTTTCTCAGAAATAGTTAACACATTGTTCTTCCTTTTCTTTTCACTTGCACCAGTAGGTGTTCCTGGACGTTTGGGAGCCATAATACCAATAACAGACCTGTAGAAGTACACAAAATAACAGTGTACACAACTCTAGTCACAACACCACTGAACAATAACAACAAATAAATCGGCGGGAGCAACCCAGCGGCCTAGTGTGGTGGCACCTAGCGGCCGACCCGGCAACTACGCGCCGTGTTTTGGGTGTTCTGCCGTGTTTTGGAAAATCCGGAACATAGCCGAGTCTTGGGATGCCGAGTTTGGGAACTTCAACCTGTATAAGTAATATTTGATAGATATGACCTGTTTAGTATCCTTGTCCACTAGTTAATTTGGTATATGCAGTCACTTCTCGTAATTTTATGGATAACAACAGACAATTTTATATAGCCAAGGAAAGATCTGGGCGTGAAGGGGTTAAAATACAGGATGTGAAATTCAAAGATGTTGGGCAAACCATAAGAGGTACAACAAAATATTTCTTTGAGAAGCTATTTCTCAATGTAACTCATACATTTTTCATTCGCACAACTTCTTATATTTGTTATATTTACTTGGGAATGGAGTAATTTAACCCCTTCACGCCCAGATCTTTCCTTTCCTATATAAAATTGTCTGTTGTTAAGCCATAAAATTACGAAAAGTAACCGAATATACCAAATTAGTTGGTGGACAAAGATACTAAACAGGTCCTATCTATAAAACTTTGCTTATATTCATTAAAAATTGTCTTATGGTACCCAAATTACAATGAAAATTACGTTCTGGGCCTCAAGGGGTTACGACTTTGCTGACGCACATAATCATATAAACTCCGCTTTTCCATAATGTAAAGTAAAAAAAACTGATTTCTAGATATTATGCAGAAGCACACACACAATTTGAAAGGAAATGAAAAGAAAAAGTAAGAAATGACTAGGGAAAAAATATAAATAAATAAGGTTTAGCACACCTAGGATTGTCACACCCCAAAGGTCATATATTTTGGAGTACAGTAAAACCTCTCATATTCGGACTAATTGGGCCAAGGAGTGGTCCGAGTAAAGCAAGGATCCGAATAATGGGGGGTTGTTATATATGGGGGGTTGTTATATATATAAAAAAAAAAATAATAATTCTAGGGTATAATATTATAGTTTGGATATTTCGACCCTTAAAAAAAAAAAAAAAAAAAAAAAAAAAAAATAATAGAAACATTCTAGGGGGATAGATAAATAGGAAATTTCGACCCCTAAAAAAAAAAAGAAAAAAAAAAAAAAAAAAAAAAAGGAGGTCAGAATAATGTCAGTCCGAATAATGAGGGTCCGAATACGAGAGGTTTTACTGTAATATTAACCCCTTGAGCCCCAGAACGTAATTTCCATTGTAATTTGGGTACCATTAGACGCTTTTTAGTGAATATAAGCAATATTTTATAGATATATCCTGTTTAGTATCCATCTCCATTAGTTAATTTGGTATATTCAGTCACTTTTCGTAATTTTATGACTAACAACATACAATTTTATATAGCAAAGGAAAGATCTGGGCGTGAAGGGGTTAAGGCTGCAAAACTTTTAATAGTGAGTGACATGACCATGACATGAACATAAATATGCACAAAGAATAAAAGCAAGTCAAAATAAATTCACCTTAGAAGTTTCAACTCTTAATTCACAATGGTATATTTTTGCAATTTTTTTACTGAAAGTTTTTTAGCGATCATTTAGAAAGGGGAGGCGGTAGCAGGTGGTTAGCGTCACCGAGTGGTGTTCTCGAAACCCGAGTTCGATCCCGAGTGACACTATAATCTCAGGAAAAATATTTCTGCACCGTTGAGTGGCCTAAGAACACCCACATGCCCTGTCAATTAACTCTATCTTCGATTGCGAGTACATCGGAGGACACAGGGGGGCGGCATGAGCCTCTAATTACAGGCGTCGCTATAAAAATCCTGCCTGCGCCACCACGGGCGAGGACCAACCATCATAACCATCAAGTGACCTTCCAGGGCCTACCATCTGAGCCCTGGAGGTCACTGCCTACAGGTGCTATAGGCATAGATGTACACACTAACCCTCGTTTTCCCGGACTAATAGGGGGGAGCACTGGTTCGGGAACCGCAAACATCCGGGAATCGCAACAGTCCGAGGCCATTACCCACCCCCGGACGTTTATCCTACTCGCAGTTTTTACTGTCCGGCAACTGCCAATATCAACTACCCCGCCGCGGACTTTTACGTTACTTTGTTGTTGTTTTTAGGGCTGCGAGGATCCCTTGGGGAATACTATGAGCCCTGGCGATGTCCTATGATGCTATCACAGGCATTGTAGTTGACCTGTCTTCCTCAGGAAGGCACAGGTGAGGCGGATGACAGCGTGTTGCCGGGAGGGGTGGACGCCAGCCGCCGCCAGCAGGGTGGGCAGGTCACAGGTGGCGACGTTCAGGGTGAGGAGTTGAGAGCCTAGCACTACACGGTGGGAGTGGAAGCGCGGACACTGCAGCAGAAAGTGTTCAATAGTCTCAGAGACGTTCCTGCAGCAGGGGCAGTGGGGGTCAGGGGACTGACGGAGGCGATGCAGGTGAACCACGAGTGTCTTGTGCCCAAATGTAAACACTACGACCGCTGAGCATGCTGCCACCTGGCGGGAGGTGCGGACACTGACCAGGGGTGACAGGAGACGCTCGGACCACCGGACAACTTTGTCGATTTACGGACTGGACAAGGCATTTGTCCGGGACTCTGACATATCCCGGACCTCGGAATTTGACTGGCAAATCCGTTATCCGGGAAATGTTGGTCTGGAAAACGAGGGTTGTGTGTATATATATATATATATATATATATATATATATATATATATATATAGAGAGAGAGAGAGAGAGAGAGAGAGGAGAGAGAGAGAGAGAGAGGAGAGAGAGGAGGAGAAGAGAGAGAGAAAAAAAAAAAAGAAAAAAAAAAGAAAAAAAAAAAAAATTCTTCACACGATTTTCCAGAAATGAAACTTATGCGTTAAACAATGTGCAGGTGTATTGAATGCATCAATACAAGGGCTGGATGAGATACGTTCCTTGAGTGCCGACAACACTGATTCATGAATGTGTCTATTTTCTTACAAGCGAACTTAGACCAAACTTAGAACTTAGATTTTAGATAGTGACTTACAAACCAGCAATTTTTTTTAATAATAATAAAAAAATGAAAAAATAAATGCTGTATCATGTGACGTTAGAGTTCCATAGGCACACAAAGAATACATAAACAGTTAAACACTTTATAATATATACTGTAAACAAGCAGTAATACGTTCATGGTACCATATCAGCTGCATAAAAAAAAAAAAAAAAAAAAAAAAAAAAAAAATATATATATATATATATATATATATATAAAAAAAAAGGTACAGGTGAATGGTGCTTACGGACCCATTCACTTTATACACTTCATATCGGCACTGCATTCACATTCACATTATTTTAAAATATAGATCAGAGTGTCTATTCACACTCAACCCCTTCACGCCCAGATCTTTCCTTGGCTATATAAAATTGTCTGTTGTTAGCCATAAAATTACGGAGAATAATTAAATAGGTACAGTATACCAAATTAGTTAGTGGACAAGGATACTAAACAGGTCATATCTCTAAAATATTACTTATAGTCACTAAAAATTGTCTATTGGCACCCAAATTACAATGAAAATAACGTTCTGGGCCTCAAGGGATTAAATATTGCCCACATGTTTATATTATCATTGTTTTGCTTTAGTACTTTATTTAGTTAGTATTTTATTTAGTGCTTTATTTAGTTAATTTACTCCTGTTTTGTATATCTTGGTTTTTTTAATATTTTTACTGTATCCTTCGGGCTAAAATATAAATGATTATTGTTATTATTATTATTATTATTATTATTATTATTACCTATTGTTATTAAAGTCAGTGCCTCGTTCTTCTTTCATAAGACTTTCAGCAGCACAGATTGGATATGTACGTAAGAAATCCCTGAAGAACGTAAAGTACAGTAAAACCTCTCGTATTCGGACCTTCATTATTCGGACTTTGACATTATTCGGACCACCTTTTTTTTTCTTCTTCCCCCCGCCCCCCCCCCGAGATTTCCTAGCTATATACGTATATACACCTAGATTATTATTATTATTATTATTATTATTATTTTATTTTATTTTTTTATTTTTTTTACACATCCCCCATATATAATCCCCCCATTATTCAGATCCTTGCATTACTCGGACCACTCCTTGGCCCAATTAGTCCGAATATGAGAGGTTTTACTGTATAAGGAAAATTTTATACTTCTGGGGCTGTGTGTGTTTACGTTGTATTTGCAGCCTAGACCATGAATTACCAAGTTAGTATAAGGATAAAAAAACTAATGACAATGTTTTAGTATCCCAGGTGAAAAAGACGAGGGAAGAGTTGACAAGTTTGTTAAGGAAGGAGACGAAGTTGAAGAGGACCTATGAAGCGATACTATAGTCTATTTTTTTTATTAGGGTCAAAATGCAGTAAGGAAGCCATGCCCCCTGCCTCCCCCTCTATTCTACGGGGCAGCTGATTGGTGCATTCCTCGTATCATCACTACCAATCACAATATCTTCACTACTTAACAGCGCGTGACCACTGGACAGAGCAATCTCCACTACAAAGGGATTCTTGATTTTGTCACTCTCTGTAGTGAAGATTGCTCTGTCCAGTGGTCACGCCGCTGTTAAGTAGTGAAGATATTGTGATTGGTAGTGATGATACGAGGAATGCACCAATCAGCTGCCCCGTAGAATAGAAGGGGAGGCAGGGGGCGTGGCTTCCTTACTGCATTTTGACCATAATAAAAAAAATAGACTATAAGCCACAAAGGTCACAAGAAGAGGAAGCCTGTCACGGGTTTTGGCAGTTAACATCAGCCAGTCATGAGTGATCAGCAACAAATAGAACTGCTAAGAGGCTACGAGGAGCTATATGACGTGCAACAGGAAATATATTGATAACAACAACTGCTGCGAGAGACTCTGAGATGCTCTAACGGTACAGCTGACTGAGATAAATAAATAAATAAATACATTCACATGCTGTTTCTGTATTTGTATATTTTACATTGTACTTATTATATTACAGTAAAACCTCTCGTATTCGGACCCTCATTATTCGGACTTTGACATTATTCGGACCGCCTCCTTTTTTTTTTTTTTTAAGGGTCGAAATTTCCTAGCTATATTTACACCTAGATTTTTTTTTTTTTTTTTTTTTTTTTTTTTTTTTTTTTTTTTTTTTGTGGTCGAAATTTCCTAGCTATAGCTTTTTACTATAGCTTTTTTTTTTTTTTTTTTAAATACATATCCCCCCATTATTCGGATCCTTGCATTATTCGGACCACTCCTTGGCCCAATTAGTCCGAATATGAGAGGTTTTACTGTACGTACTATGACATTTTTACACCCAGATATACAGCATAATGTTTCTATTGTTTATGAGGCGCTTATTTCAGTAAGTCGATAAGCGCCATCAATAAAAAAAACTTAAGAAAATGGCTTCAAAATGTTTCAATGTTCACAATGTCCTATCTTTTGAACCAAGCATACAAAATTATGAATTCGTAATTTTGTATGCTTGGCTCAAAAGCTATGACATTTCGAACATTGAAACATTTTGAAGCCATTTTCTTAAGTTAATTTATTGATGGTGCTTATCGACTTTCTGAAATAAGCGCCTCCTATGTAGTCTTACGTGTGCTATACAGTGAGGACCCAAACATCGCGGCTGTGAGATTACCGGACCCGCAGATCTTTTTGGAAATAAAATAAAAGAAATTCCTTGGAAAAACATTTGCTCAATTATTTGCAGGGGAAGGCGTTCCTAGCAGTCCTAGTGTACATCTGCCTTCACGTCTATTTTCTGCCTACTGTATTGGCAAAAAAAAAAAAAAAAAAAAAAAAAAAAAAAAAAAAAAAAAAAAAAGGCTGGGACACAATCACAGGCCTACGAGTTTCCACATCTGTGATTGGCTCATGGTAAGTAGGGGGCACAGAAGGCATAAGTGACCTAAACGGCTGCCTAGGTAACCCTTGACTATCAGGGCCCAATGCGCGCTTGAAATGTCCCACTACATCAGAGCTTGAATTTCTTGATGTGGACTACGTGTACCCAACCAACACAGATATATATACAACTAATAAAACAGAAAAAAAATGCGTGTAAGATTTGCAGTAGGCCTATGTGAATGATTGAGACCCAGGACGTAATTTCCATTGTAATTTGGGCACCATTAGACGATTTTTAGTGACTATAAGCAGTATTTTATAGATATGACCTGTTTAGTATCCTTGTCCACTAGCTAAATTTGTATATTCAGTTACTTTTCTTAATTTTATGGCTCGACTACATACAATCTTTTATAGCAAAGGAAAGATCTGGGCATGAAGAGGTTACAGTGGGGGGTTGAGAGGGGCCATGTTCTGCCTGGGGCCCCATACAGGCTTGGGCCGGCTCTGAGGGGGCGGGGGATGCTCATGACAGCTTGATGCTCACACAACACAATGCAAACACACAGCAGTTGAGCAGGATGTAATTACACGTAGATCCTGTTTAATGCAGGCTCGCATTACAAAAAATTTAAATTACAATTTTTGTTGTACCAAAATTCGTGTAACCCTTAAAATGCGGGGTAAATTGTTACGATGGCACCAAACTTCCCTACACAATTGGGAGCATGGTTTTTGTTTCCCTTATTGTATTCTAAGAGACATTTTCTCTATGAGCTTTCCGTCGCAAATCAATAGTTTCGGAGATATAGAACATTTTAGGTGGGGGGAGGAATATGTCTCCTTATTTACAAAATACCTCCCTCTTCCTCTTCTTGTGACCTGCATCGCTTTTGTTTGGTATTTTATTAAACTTTTATTATTGGACCCAGTTAGGAGGTTAAAGGTTAGGTTAGGTAAGGTTCAGGTTAGGTAAGGTAAGGTAAGGTAAGGTAAGGTAAGGTAAGGTAAGGTAAGGTAAGGTAAGGTAAGGTAAGGTTAGGTTAGTTAAGGTTAAGGTTAAGGTAAGGTAAGGTTAGGTTAGGTTAGGTAAGATAAGGTTAGGTAAGGTAGCCACGGGTGCGCCTCCGAAACAAAAGCGATGCAGGTCACAAGAAGAGGAAGAGGGAGGTATTTTGTAAATAAGGAGACATATTCCTCCCCCCACCTAAAATGTTCTATATCTCCGAAACTATTGATTTGCGACGGAAAGCTCAATGAGAAAATGTCTCTTAGAATACAATAAGGTAAACAAAAACCATGCTCCAAATTGTGTAGGGAAGTTTGGTGCCATCGTAAAATAATACCAAATGCGGTTGCCTCAAAATCTAGAAGTCTCTCCAGCGCTAGGAAATATCTTATAAACAGTATATAGAATTATAGATGTTGATTTACACTAAAAAAAAATGTCACTACACTAAAATCTATGAAAAAATCTCTTTTTTCCTCACGTTATTTTTTGTTCAACTGTTTACATACATCCTGCGCAACGGCGGGAATTTAAATTTTTTTGGTTTTTTTTTGGGGGGGGTTAGTATTTGGGTTTGTGGGAATTGTGGGGGGGGGGGGGGGGGGCTCACAGGTTGGCGTCATTAGCAGGGGGGTTTGGAACATAACCTCCATTCGGATCTTCACTGTACAACATACATTGCCATAAAGCTAAGTGCACTGTCCCTTCATGGAATTAATACTACTTATCTATATCACAATAGGAAACATGATTATGATTTCCTATTTCTTCATGATTATGATTGTACTTGAAGCACTTGAAGCTGCAAAAATTCATGATTATGATCTCATATTTATACACTTATTATTAGAGGAACGTTGTCTGTCCGCACATATATGTAATGATGATAATATGATATGCATATACCCAACAAGGGATACCGTGCCTAAAGTGCAATGTATTCACTTAAGAGGATATAACATACAGCTAAGTATTAATTATCCGACCTTGGGGGGACCGAAGGTAGGTCGGATAATTGGAATAGTCGGATGTTCGGATATCACAGTAACCATAAACGTAGGGACAAAATGGTATAGAACATAAAAGATGCAGCTCTTGAAGGCCGATCCAGTGGTATAGGCGAAAGTAAAATTCATGCATAAATAAAGCCACAAATCAATGTTTTCTAAAAACAAACAAAAACTAAGTCAAATAAATGGCCAAAACAAGACACAATGTGGTGGTGAAAAAAGTTGGTTGTTTGCACAAGTCGGATGTTTGGAGGTCGGATGTTGGGAATTTGGCTGTAAGCCTTTTCTCTGAATGGCAAGCCAGGGACGGGGAAGCTGCAACGGACGTGACATTTACTGCTAGCCATGGTTAGTCTCACAGTCTGTTTCTACCAATCACAGTACAGTAAAACCTCTCATATTCGGACTAATTGGGCCAAGGAGTGGTCCGAGTAATGCAAGGATCCGAATAATGGGGGGGATTATATATGGGGGGATATATAATAAATAAATAAAAAATCTAGGTGTAGTATAGCTAGGAAATTTCGACCCCTAAAATAAAAATAATAAAAAAAATCTAGGTGTATATATTAGCTAGGAAATTTTGACCCCTAAAAAAAAAAAAAAAAAAAAAAAAAAAAAAAAAAAAGGGTCCGAATAATGTCAAAGTCCGAATAATGAGGGTCCGAATACGAGAGGTTTTATTGTATAGCTTTTCTGGTATTTTTTTTTTTTTTTTTTTTTTATGCCAGTTATAGAGAGAAGAGGAGTGCTAGGGAACCATCAAGTGGGTGGACGATCGACAAGTGTTGGAAGTGTAGCAATTTAAATTTTATTAATTAATTCCTTGAGGCCCAGAACGTAATTTCCATTGTAATTTGGGTACCAATAGACGATTTTTAGTGACTATAATCAATATGTAATAGATATGACCTGTTTAGTATCCTTGTCAACTAACTAATTAGGTATATTCAGTTACTTTTCGTAATTTTATGGCTAACAACATACAATTTTTTTTTATAACAAATGAAAGATCTGGGCGTGAAGGGGTTAAAATGAGCAAAGCATCCGGGAGGCGTCTCTGCCTGAGTGTTGTGCAGGTTAATTTGTTATGTTAGCCAGGCATTCACACTGTGCTTGCTGATCATTTACAGATATCTTCAAGTGCGTCTATATAAACATTTTCATTCCTGTGCATTGACAGTGGTCCTAGAAAAATATAATAGATAAACAAGTACAATTTTCAAGTACAAGTGCAAAGTACAATTGAATGCCTCATCATGCCACAGAGCGACATCACTAGACTATTAATCAGGGTAGAACAAGAAGTAACGGATTCAAGCTGGAAAAGCGTATATTAAAAAGGAAATAGGGAAAAAATGGTTTACAAATAGGGTGAACATAAGAAAATAAGGAAGCTACAAGAGGCTGTGACACCTACACGAGGTAGTTCCTGAAATGATTGGAATGGACGCAGTCATCAGGAGGTCAGTGCGTAGTCCCAGAACAGTATGAAACAACTAATGAGGCAACGGGCCCGGGACGCATCTTCATCAAGTCTGGAAAGGATCGCCTTTTCCGGGTGAAGACGCCTGGCTGCCTAACGTGTTCAAGAGTGAAGTAGGCGATCCTTTCCAGATTGGCGAATATGTGGCCGGGACTGCCAAGATTCCTACGCTTCACCCTCACGACTTGAATAAAGATTGCTCATTGGCTGTATTCACTATTAGTAAGGCAGCATTATTGAAAGAGTATCCCTTTGATGAGTGGAAACTGTGGTGGGGAGACTTAACCCTTTCACGCACGGTGACGCGATCGCGTCAAAACGGGCCTGTCTGCAATCTGAGCTTTTGACGTGAATTGCGTCAAAAAAGTTAAAAATTCGCCAAAAATAAAGTACACACAAACCTCGATTTCCCGGATATCGGATTTGCCGGACAAAATCCGAGGTCCGGGGATATGTCAGTCGCAATTTTTTTTTTTTTTTTTTTTTTCCCCCCGTTAAAATGCCTGGTCCTGCTCGTAAATTGACCAAGTTGTCCGGTGGTCAGAGCGTCTCCTGTCACCCCTGGTCAGTGTCCGCGCCTCCCGCCAGGTGGCAGCATGCTCAGCGGTCGTATTGTCACAACATTCACGGTTCACCTGCACAGCCTCCGTCAGTCACCTGACTCCCACTGCCCCTGGTGCAAGAACATTTCTGAGACTATTGAACACTTTCTGCTGCCTCCCGCCAGGTGGCAGCATGCTCAACGGTTGTATTGTTTACATTTCGGCACACGACACTCACGGTTCACCTGCACAGCCTCCGTTAGTCACCTGACCCCCACTGCCCCTGGTGCAGGAACGTCTCTTGAGACTATTGAACACTTTCTGCTGCCGCCCGCCAGGTGGCTCAATGCTCAGCGGACGTAAAAGTCCGCGGCGGGGTAGTTGATATTGTCGGTTGCTAGACAGTAAATACTAGAGTAGAATAAACGTCCGGGGGTGGGTAATGGCATCGGACTATATATATATAATTTTTTTTTTTTTTTTTTTTTTTTACATGCGATTCCCGGACTTTTACGGTTCCCGGACCAGTGTTCCCCCCTATTAGTCCGGGAAATCGAGGTTTGTGTGTATTTATTAGAATTGCGTCAAAATTTTCTGCGTAAGAGATCCAACCTAGACCTATAAAATAAACTAATTATTAACTCTCGTGTGAGTGGATGTGAAATGATAAGGGTTTGTGTGTCAGTTTCCACTCAGCAGGCAGCCTGTGCGCTTGAATTGTCGTCCCTTTAAAACGTGTCCCGAGCTGGCCATAATGGCCATATGAAAATTATAATGGTTGCGTTGGAATCCTCATCAAAATCTGCTTTTATTGGCATATAAACCATAAAAAGTTGACTCAGGAAGTTTCGAGCTACGAAGTGGTGAACGTAAATATTTCTAATTTCTTTTTACTCAATATTTTTTTCGGAGTCAGTAATTTCCGCTATTTATTTGCATTTCTTGTTATTTTTTTCTTTCATAAGGCAGAATAATCTCTTGCAAAACCAATGATATATAATAATGCCAGGAAAAAAGAATACACGTTGGTGAAATTGATAACATAAAAAAATAATTCGCCGCACAGTCAGGCCATTAGGGAGCATAAGACGGATGTTGCAGTGGACGGAAAAACTTATTAAACTTTTTGTGCGTGAAAGGGTTAAATACATACCCCACCATCATACCCTTAAATACATACCCAAACCATACCCTTAACCCCTTCACGCCCAGATCTTTCCTTTGCTATGAAAAATTGTCCGTTGTTAGCCATGAAATTAAAAAAAGTAACTGAATATACCAAATTAGTTAGTCGACAAGGATACTAAACAGGTCATGTCTATAAATTATTGCTTATATTCACAAAAAAATGTCTAATGGTAGTCCTATTACAATAGAAATTACGTTCTGGGTCTCAAGGGGTTAAATACATACCCGAACCATGCATACCCCGAAATCCTGTTACCTTACGTCCCTCCCTCCTCCTCACAGACTTATGCCGTGCTAAACTTCTACTACACAGCACTCCTAAGCAATGGCTACACAAGACTGACTGCTACCCCTTCTTCTTCTTCTTTCTGTTTAACATCAGTTTTTATTTTTATAGTTTGAAAAAATGTACTGAGCTATTGCAAAAAATAATATCTTTGCAGGTAAAGCCATAAATAGACGCTGTTGATCTTGAAGAGTCAATTCGAACATGGTAGTAATTGTTGTTACTGAGATGCTATGGAATCAATACACATTCTCTTGTAGTCTTACGGAGATGCTAAGGAATCAATACACATTCTCTTGTAGTCTTACCGAGATGCTATGGAATCAATACACATTCTCTTGTAGTCTTACGGAGATGCTAAGGAATCAATACACATTCTCTTGTAGTCTTACAGAGATGCTATGGAATCAATACACATTCTCTTGTAGTCTTACGGAGATGCTAAGGAATCAATACACATTCTCTTGTAGTCTTACAGAGATGCTATGGAATCAATACACATTCTCTTGTAGTCTTACAGAGATGCTATGGAATCAATACACATTCTCTTGTAGTCTTACGGAGATGCTATGGAATCAATACACATTCTCTTGTAGTCTTACCGAGATGCTATGGAGTCAATACACATTCTCTTGTAGTCTTACAGAGATGCTATGGAATCAATACACATTCTCTTGTAGTCTTACGGAGATGCTATGGAATCAATACACATTCTCTTGTAGTCTTACCGAGATGCTATGGAGTCAATACACATTCTCTTGTAGTCTTACCGAGATGCTATGGAATCAATACACATTCTCTTGTAGTCTTATAGAGATGCTATGGAATCAATACACATTCTCTTGTAGTCTTACGGAGATGCTAAGGAATCAATACACATTCTCTTGTAGTCTTATAGAGATGCTATGGAATCAATACACATTCTCTTGTAGTCTTACCGAGATGCTATGGAATCAATACACATTCTCTTGTAGTCTTACAGAGATGCTATGGAATCAATACACATTCTCTTGTAGTCTTATAGAGATGCTATGGAATCAATACACATTCTCTTGTAGTCTTACCGAGATGCTATGGAATCAATACACATTCTCTTGTAGTCTTACAGAGATGCTATGGAATCAATACACATTCTCTTGTAGTCTTATAGAGATGCTATGGAATCAATACACATTCTCTTGTAGTCTTACAGAGATGCTATGGAATCAATACACATTCTCTTGTAGTCTTATAGAGATGCTATGGAATCAATACACATTCTCTTGTAGTCTTACAGAGATGCTATGGAATCAATACACATTCTCTTGTAGTCTTACAGAGATGCTATGGAATCAATACACATTCTCTTGTAGTCTTATAGAGATGCTATGGAATCAATACACATTCTCTTGTAGTCTTACCGAGATGCTATGGAATCAATACACATTCTCTTGTAGTCTTACCGAGATGCTATGGAATCAATACACATTCTCTTGTAGTCTTACAGAGATGCTATGGAATCAATACACATTCTCTTGTAGTCTTACCGAGATGCTATGGAATCAATACACATTCTCTTGTAGTCTTACAGAGATGCTATGGAATCAATACACATTCTCTTGTAGTCTTACAGAGATGCTATGGAATCAATACACATTCTCTTGTAGTCTTACGGAGATGCTATGGAATCAATACACATTCTCTTGTAGTCTTACGGAGATGCTATGGAATCAATACACATTCTCTTGTAGTCTTACCGAGATGCTATGGAATCAATACACATTCTCTTGTAGTCTTACCGAGATGCTATGGAATCAATACACATTCTCTTGTAGTCTTACGGAGATGCTATGGAATCAATACACATTTTCTTGTAGTCTTACCGAGATGCTATGGAATCAATACACATTCTCTTGTAGAAGTGATTTTTCCGAGATTGAAGTGTAAGCAAAAAGGTAAAGATGGGGGCATACGCTATGCTGGGCGTGGCCTCGGTGCTCATCTCCGTGGCATTAGCCCTTGAGCCTGTGGTGGGTGACAAACCGTTACCCCGGGACACAGGGTTAGTGTGACATCCGGGTTACCACAGTTACCTTCCCCTGTACCAATTTATCGACCATCCCCGAAAGGAAGAATGAGTAGCTGGTTTGGCTGGCCGCCGACTTGCCCTGGCCGGGATTTGAACTAAGGCCAGTAGATCCGAAGCCAAGCGCGCTACCCACTACCACGGAGGCGACACTATTGTAATTTTCCTTGCAAGCTAACAAATAAATAAAAACTGTCCAGTTAGCTTTAATTACCACATTCTTTTAACACTTCTTTATGCTTCCTCCTAGCATGTTTCGTTTCGAATTGCTGTTGCATATTTCTCCTTTCCAATGTCATTTAATTCATTCATATTTCTCTCTTTCATATCCATGCATGCAGTTTATATAGAGGCGTTTTCTGCGGGGGATTTTTGGTTGCAACCGTAAAATTTTCGGTTGCAAACGGTCAGAACAACAACAAATGTTTGCGGGTCGGGCCAATCATCTTCCCTGGATGGTGGAACAGGGATCGAAATTTGAGCAACCGAAAAAATTTCGGTTGCAATCAGGATCCCCGCAGAAAATGCCTTAAGTTGATGCAATACCTCAAAAAGTAACAAGAATGGTAACTTACTTAAGGTATGGAGAATGGCAATGGTAGGTACCTTAAGAATGATAACTTACTTAAGGTATGGAGAATGGCAATGGTAACTTACTTAAGGTATGGAGAATGGCAATGGTAGGTACCTTAAGAATGATAACTTACTTAAGGTATGGAGAATGGCAATGATAACTTACTTAAGGTATGGAAAATGGCAATGGTAGGTAACTTAAGAATGATAACTTACTTAAGGTATGGAGAATGGCTATGGTAGGTAACTTAAGAATGATAACTTACTTAAGGTATGGAGAATGGTAATGGTAACTTAAGAATGATAACTTACTTAAGGTATGGAGAATGACAATGGTAACTTACTTAAGGTATAGAGAATGACAATGGTAACTTAGGAATGATAACTTACTTAAGGTATGGAGAATGACAATGGTAACTTAAGAATGATAACTTACTTAAGGAATGGAGAATGGCAATGGTAACTTAAGAATGATAACTTACTTAAGGAATGGAGAATGGCAATGGTAGGTACCTTGAGAATGATAACTTACTTAAGGTATGGAGGATGGCAATGGTAACTTAAGAATGATAACTTACTTAAGGTATGGAGAATGGTAATGGTAACTTAAGAATGATAACTTACTTAAGGTATGGTGAATGACAATGGTAACTTAAGAATGATAACTTACTTAAGGTATGGAGGATGGCAATGGTAACTTAAGAATGATAACTTACTAAAGGTATGGAGAATGGCAATGGTAGGTAACTTAAGAATGATAACTTACTTAAGGTATGGAGAATGGCAATGGTAACTTAAGAATGATAACTTACTTAAGGTATGGAGAATGGCAATGGTAACTTATGAATGATAACCCCGAACTAAATTGGCTCACCCCTCTTTTTTATATTATTCTCTTACTGCCTTCTTTATAGGGACTGGCAACTAAGCGGCCTTTGTGTTACCCATTTTTGTTGTGCCCTTGTCCAGTTCCTTGTGATGTTATATAAAAAAAATAAAAAAAAATAAAAAATAATAATAATAATAAATAAATAAATAAATAAATAAATAAAAATAAATAAATAAAATAAATAAATAAATAAATAAATAAATAAAAAAAGAAATTAAAGGTAAAAATCACTTACATTTCCTGACGGCCCTGGACCAGGCATGGATGATGGAGTGGTGATGGTTCTTGTGCTGCACACACCACCTCGACAACGCCTGGATGTCCTCCGACGTCTCCCGCACCCCTGTCAGGCGCTTCTCCAGGGATCGCGAGTCCATCTTGCCTTCCTTCACCTTAATCATTTGGCTTGCTTGCTACACTGACTTGCTACACACTCTAGTATCCCGATTTAATCACTATTGATTTTCTAGCACTTCCATTATGTCTTATCACACATGAGAACTTTCTACATCTTCATGCCAGTGCCACATATTTTCATGTATCCATAATCAAACATCTATGCCAACTGTTTCAAGGCTCATTGGCATAGAATCTTTCGTTGGGTCATTTTCTATTGACTGGACAGTGAGTTCTGTACACATCAACACCTGTCACTGTCTGCATAAGGTAAGGCCAATACTTCACTTTTCACAGCTTATATTTCTTGCCTATTCGAAAGAGTGGTGGTTAATGTGATTGACTATGTGATTATGTGTAATATGATATGATTATGTGAGTGGTGATTATAGTCTATTTTTTTTAACAAGGCAAAAATTCCATGTTATCTTAAGGTCTCATGCTTAAAAGTATGCCTATGTTTACCTGATACTATGGTTAACTATGATAAAATACAGCTGACACTTAGAAGAAGCGTAGTATTCCCTTCTCCTGGCATCAAATATCAGTCAGTAAGCAGCAAGGGGGCAGGATTTTTGCCTCGTTAAAAAAAATAGACTATAGTAATGTTACTAAATCAGGTAATAATGGACGAGGACTGCGCGGTCATTTATAACCCTAAATCAAACCCCACGTCTAACCTAACCCAACCCTTTCTGACTGATATATTTAGATTTTTTAAACAAGAGAGGGAGTTGACAGTATAAAACAATTATTGATTTGCGCCAATATGCAATGGCGATATATGGCAGAAATATATGACGACTCGCGAAAAAGAATATGAACCTAACCTAACCTCCTAAGGGGTCGGGGGGCCTCTGGAAGGGTGTGTCTGTATGTGTGTGTCTGTCTGTCCAGCCTACAGTAATGAAAGAAAGAAAAGTGTGAGGCTACAACAACCTTACCTAGAGGAGGAAGAGGATATAGTGGAGGAGTATTTGTTCGGAGATGGGAATGTGGAAGAAGCAAAAAGAACAATCAACAGTTTTTGGATGACCAGAGAAAATAAGAAGAAAGAAAAAAGAAAGAAACTAATAAGATAGAATAAGAGAAGACAACTAATTAAAGACCCAGACAGCAAGAAGAAACACGTCAGGGAGTGCCGTTGAAAAAGGCCTGACTCCCGACCAACAACTGAACTGAAATGAACTGTGTGCGTATTAGACAACTATATAATTTCTACAATATGTATAAGTTTTGAAGGTTACGCGGAAGTGGATTAGTACTGCGCATTATACTGAGCAAAAAATAATATAGAAACTTAAGTGGTATGTTCTATTCCATCAGACGAGACGTGAGCTTGCAATGTGTAGCGTCCCTGTGCATTCGCTCAGCGGTTCGAGTCCGCCTAGTTCGTGCTGACGTGGCGGTGCTTTGTATAGTCCATAACCTTGTAGTTGGTACTTGCAAAGTGTCTAGATAGGATGAAAATCTTATCTTATCTTCTATTCCATCACTTCCCTGGCTACGAAGACCCTCACTTATTTTTCCCGGCCAAGTTTTAGTGTTTTTTCTCATGGAGATACAGTGTTTTTAATGCAAACGGCGACCATAACATTCGGAGATTATTAAAAAAAAAAAAAATTGATTATGGTTTTCCGGAAAATAAAACTATTCCATTAGAAAAAAAACGGTAATTTCCAGATGAACACCGAACTTCCTTTGGTGGACGAAACGATTTTTTTCTGGTGAGTTTTGACTGTGTTTTGAATTAATCTGCTAACCGGTTCTGTCGCAAATAAATTTTTTTTTTTTCATATATGACGACAAAAAAAAAAAAAAAAAAAAAAAAAAAAAAAAAAAAAAAAAAAAAAAAAATGAACCTAACCGAACCTATACCTCACAAAAAAAACTAACAACTAAAAAAATGTGCGACAGAAACGGTTAGCAGATACATTAAAAACACATCAAAACTCTACCAGAAAAAAATGTTTCGTCCACCAAAGTGAATTCGGTGTTCATTTGAAATAATACCAAAAAAACACCGATTTAAAGGAAAAGGAAAGGAAGAAAAATAGTCGGTGTCTCTGAAAACGACCGCGAAGTCCTCGTCCATTATTACCCGACCCACAACTGGACTGAATGAGAGCCCAGTTCTCCTTAATAATAGCACAACACCGCCCGCCCCGGCCCCTACACACCCCTCAGTGCCTACGTGACACCTGCAAGTCTCCTCCCATCACGCCAGCAGCCCATCAACCCTCCTAGCTGTGTCACTATAATAAGCTGCCTGCTATACTGTCATTGCCTTAAAGTATATACTGACATTACAACCACGTCATCTACCACAGATAACACTATAGTCGCCAGTCACTCGCCACTGCACTAATGTCGCCAGGCACAATATATTACGAATTTCAGCATCACAACTTTAATGTGCCACTGAAGACATGTAGTGTGATGTACATAATATAAACTACTGTGTATCATCTTCAGTGGCACATGCAAATCAGTAGTGATGCTAAAATTCGTACTATATAGCGCCTGGCGACATTAGTGCAGTGGCAAGTGACTGGCGACTATAGTGTTATCTACGGTAGGTAAAATAAGGAGAAAAGGGAGAAAGCAATAATAATGATGGTAATGAGGATGAAGAAGAGTCAATGGTGAGTCAATTCAACCCACATGACGACACAGATAAGTTCTCAAAACGCCAACATAATATTTCTACGACATAAACAAATAATTCTCGTCCCACAAATGGCTGCCTCCCAGGACGCTAAAAGACCGTCACCGCTGATCACTCGTAACACCACAACGCCGTAACTCCCTGCCTTGAGTCATGTACCAACGTGTTCTATGTCACCTCCTGTATACACTGGGGTTAATGGTACGGTACGACACATCACGGTAACGCGGTAATTAGGTGGTTTATAGGGAGGCTCACCGATGCAAACAAACATGGACGTCACTTCGAGGACACGACGGCGTTCCGAGCTGGGTTTATAGTCATGATTTTTATTATTATTCCCTATATTTTCTTATATATTTACCTCCTATTCATATGATATTATTTATTTATTTATTTATGAGTGATACATAACCCCTAATGTTGCAGTATTCATATATCGGTGTTATTTATATGTGTTTATAATGCATTTATTCCATGTTTTATTATGTTTTATTATTCTGTTCTATTTTATATGGCTTTATTTTGATATTGTTATTATCTATAACCTTTGTATAAAATATAATATTAATGCATATAAAGAATTTCGGGAAGAGTGGCGTAAACTCATTGCAGAGAGAACATGATGTTTAAAAAAGTTTCATACTGTAAATTTTGAAGTTATATTTGCCTTTATGGGAAATAATATTACAGTAGATTATGGCAAAAGAGTAATACAAGTAATTAAAGCCTTAAAAGAATATATGAAGGGGTCTTTAGGGTTGGAGTGAATGTTGTGTGACGTCACAACAACAACACAGCCAGGTGCAGGTGGCGTCAGGGAGAGTGTTATTACTGCTGCCTGTGTTGTGAGTGTTGCCTAGCGTGTGTCAGTGGCAGTGCCGGGACGTCCTGTGCCGCAGCGTGAGGGGCCGCCCAGGATGCCTCAGGGGAAGCGAAGGCAGAAGGACGGCGCCACGGCACCAAGGAGAAGCGGGCCACCAAGGAGAAGCGAAGGTGAGGCGGGGCGGGGCGGGGTTGCCAGCTGATAGCCTGGGGGGCGGGGCACCAGGG
This sequence comes from Chionoecetes opilio, assembly GCA_016584305.1. Taxonomy (NCBI): domain Eukaryota; kingdom Metazoa; phylum Arthropoda; class Malacostraca; order Decapoda; family Majidae; genus Chionoecetes; species Chionoecetes opilio. Next base: position 41,463 of record JACEEZ010002711.1, read on the forward strand.
GCCCGTCACCCGTGGTACAGGGGGTGTCTGGGGGGCACCAGGCGCTGCGTGACGGGCGCCAGCAAGGCATGGGGGGGGAGTGAGGCTGAGTTCCTTACCTGGTCTTATTATGGGCTTCCCAGACGGGCTATGGAACTCTCGCCGACAGTGGAACACTCGCCGACGTGGAAATTTTCGGCGACAGTTCTACTTGTAATAGTTGGAAAGAAAGAATAAAGGGTATTTCATTATTGGACAACACATTTTTCGCTGGTCCCAAAACACTAAAACTGCAGTTTAATACAATACATGGACATTGGTTACGTAACATGACCTACATAGGGGGGCTGCGCCCCGTCAGACCCCCTGCTAGTTCTCTAACCTTCTTCTTCTTGTGACTTAGACGCTTAGTATCGCTTCATAGGTCCTCTTCCACTTCGTCTCCTTCGTTAACAAAACTTGTTAACTTTTCACCTGGGAAAGACATTTTGATCAGTTTTTATTTTGTGTTCTTATCTCCCAACACTGCGTTAGGAACACTGGTGAGGTTTACAATACTTTCAGTTTTCTTTCTGTCCCCATACAGGCTTAACACCGTACACAGGGCCCCGTCTTTCTGCTCTAGTCTCCTGTCCCACTCCTCTCTGCCTAGGACTATTACTATTGATGCTATAAGCTTTTCCCTCTGACTCCTATACTTGTTGCATTCCACAATGACATGTTCTACAGTTTCTTTCTCGCCTACCCTGCAGCTACAATTCTGGTTCTCCAGTTCCCTGTTCCTTCCGTTGACTTCCAAGGTGCCTGTTCTTGCTTTATAGAGTAACTTACTCCCCCAGTCTCCTACATGCCAGGTCACCCCCTCTGGTTTCTGTTTCCACCTGTACCACTGCAACGTTGATTTCCTGGCCATTCCTTCCTGCCATTTAACTAGCCCATTATTCTCAATTTTCTTTTTGATATCTCTTATCTCCATCCTGTTCCATTCCTCTCCCACAGTTTCTCTCCTTTTCCATCTCTCTAGTTCCTTCTCCATTCTTCCATCTCTTCTAGTTCCTAACCTGGACATTGGTTACATAACCTAATCTAACCGTTTAAGCTATTGCTGATAATTCATCACTGAATGCAGAAAACATGGGTAAAGCCTGATAAAATGTATACATTGAGTAGACTACTGTAATATCAAGATCAAGAACTAAAAAAGTCGCCGGAAATAGGAACACTCGCTGAAGTGTAAAATTGAAACACTTGCCGACGGCGGCGACAATTGTGACAGGCGAGAGTTCCAGGCACCTCCCAGGGTGTTATTATGGTTCAGGTCATCCTTGAGCCTGACGTTTCTAACCCGTCTAAGGTGACCAGAGTCCAGCTTTTTCAGCGTATTCCACTTTTTTAAATGTTAGTAAAATGTCCCACTTTTTTTACGTTTGTCCCGTTTTTTCGTTGAAGTCTCACCCAACTTTGGGTGCAAATTTTTACTCATCTCAAGGCCAGAGATGTCACTCAGCAACGCATGACAAGAAATGGTTCAGTTTACTCAGCCTTCATGGAACAAATGCTTCCACTGAACTAAACGTACATTCTCTCACATGAATAAGATATTGTCATCTGAAATAACCCAACTGAAAGTCCCAACTCTGGGGTTAGGCACTGTTCTTACTAACAACAAAGATACATTTCAAGCATACCTGCATTGAGTTCTATTGAGTTCTTCTGTGAAATCAACTCCAGAAATGTTAAAGAATTCATCCAGTGAAAGAAAGGCATGAAAAGTAAAGGTAAATAGAAAATTGTTGTAAATTGATGTCTTGTATTTTCTTTCTTTTATGGAGTATTATATATACCAAGAAAAGAAAATATATATATATAGGTAGTATATATATATATATATTTATATAGGTAGTATATATATATATATTTATATAGGTAGTATATATATAGTATATCCTCCTCATTCTGAGTCTTTTGAATGCCATTTCCCATGATAAGGTTAAGCTGGGGGCATACGCTATGCTGCGCGTGGCCTCGGTGCTCATCTCCGTGGCATTAGCCCTTGTGGGTCTGTGGTGGGTGACAACCCGCTACCCCGGGACACAAGGCTAGTGTGACATCCGAGTTACCACAGTTACCTTCCCCAGGTTTACCCAGGTACCCATTTATAGAGCATCCCCGTAAGGAAGGATGAACAGCTGGGTAACACAGTAACTCAAGACATCTGACATAGGATAACTTGCTTTGCGGGTCTCTTAGGAAGGTCGAGGATGCTCCTATTTATGCTCTCAAGGCACAGGTTGTAACTTGGAGCATTGAACATACGTACTGTTTTATACATGGATACTTTTCTTATGTTCTTATGTACTTCTGTATGCTGTATTTTATATATGTATTTACTTGCACATAAAAAATATGTAAGTATACGTATGTGGCAATTATTTAGGGGGAAAAGGGGACTAGGGGGATTAATTAATGTACTTTTTTGTTTTTGTTTTGGTGGAAAGAGAGAGAGAGAGAGAGAGATGTATGTATATATAGTAGAGCCCATCATTGAATTTTGTTGGGGAAGAAACTGTGCTCTGTATATTTGTTTGTTTGTATATGTTTGCGGGCTTTGTGTTACCTCTTTTTATTGTGCTCTTGGCCAGTCCATTGTGATGTAAAAAAAAAAAAAATTGCTTTGGTACTGATTTAGCATGGGAAGGAGAATGGGAGAAGTAATTTCCGTCGTTTTTCAATGGTGACTCGTCCAAAACTCATAAAAACACACCGGAATATCATCATTTTGACCAGCAAATGCATGGTAGTGGCAAAATATAAATGTACCTCCATGGTGAACGTGAAGCCCAACTGTGTGTTGACATGATTTATGCCACCCAGAACGTACACAGGAAACTATTTATTAGGGGGTTTTGGGTTTATATTTGAGTTTGATGGTTTGGGTTTGATAGGTTTATATTTGAGTTTGATGGTTGGGTTTGATGAGTTTATATTTGAGTTTGATGGCTGGGTTTGATGGGTTTATATTTGAGTTTGATGGTTGGGTTTGATGGGTTTATATTTGAGTTTGATGGTTGGGTTTGATGAGTTTATATTTGAGTTTGATGGCTGGGTTTGATGGGTTTATATTTGAGTTTGATGGTTGGGTTTGATGGGTTTATATTTGAGTTTGATGGTTGGGTTTGATGAGTTTATATTTGAGTTTGATGGTTGGGTTTGATGGGTTTATATTTGAGTTTGATGGTTGGGTTTGATGAGTTTATATTTGAGTTTGATGGCTGGGTTTGATGGGTTTATATTTGAGTTTGATGGTTGGGTTTTGATGAGTTTATATTTGAGTTTGATGGCTGGGTTTGATGGGTTTATATTTGAGTTTGATGGTTGGGTTTGATGAGTTTATATTTGAGTTTGATGGCTGGGTTTGATGGGTTTATATTTGAGTTTGATGGTTGGTTTGATGGGTTTATATTTGAGTTTGAGGGTTTATATTTGAGTTTGAGGGTTTATATTTGAGTTTGAGGGTTTATATTTGAGTGATGGTTTTAAGGTGATGCGTTTGCGTTGTTTTGGTTTTTAGGTTATCCGGGAGAGCTCAGTACGTATCCCTTTGCAATTTTGGGACCACAGTGTACTACCTGGTAAATACTAAGGTAAATTTCCAGATGAACACCGAACTTCTTTTGGTAGAAGAATTTTTTTTTTGGGTGGGTGGGTTTTGATGTGATTTGAATTAATCTGCTAACCGTTTCTGTCGCATTTTTGTTTGTTTTTGTTTTTTGTTTTTTGTGTGATTTGCACTAAAAATAAAAATAAAAGATTGAACCTAACCTTTACCTAACTTATGCCTAACCTAAGTGACCCAACCTATACCTAACATAACCTATACGGAACCTTACCTAATCTGTACCTAACTAAACAAAAAAAATTGCGACGGAAACAGTTAGCAGTTATTAATTTAAAACACACATTGAAACTCACCCAAAAAATAGTTTCGTCCACCAAAGATAATTCGGTGTTCATCTGGAATAACACCAATACTAATGGCATAATGAAATCGGTTGTGTTATTTTTCTATTTTCTCCTTGCCATCCTTGTGTCACCCTTCCTTCCTTCATTCCCTAGGCACTGACTTACTGTTTTATCTTGTTATAGAAATGAGATAGGAATGTTTGGACCGTGAAGAACGTTATCAGGAATATTTGGGTGAAGAACGTTATCAGGAATATTTGGGTGAAGAACGTTATCAGGAATATTTGGGTGAAGAACGTTATCAGGAATATTTGGGTGAAGAACGTTATCAGGAATATTTGGGTGAAGAACGTTATCAGGAATATTTGGGTGAAGAACGTTATCAGGAATATTTGGGTGAAGAACGTTATCAGGAATATTTGGGTGAAGAACGTTATCAGGAATATTTGGGTGAAGAACGTTATCAGGAATATTTGGGTGAAGAACGTTATCAGGAATATTTGGGTGAAGAACGTTATCAGGAATATTTGGGTGAAGAACGTTATCAGGAATATTTGGGTGAAGAACGTTATCAGGAATATTTGGGTGAAGAACGTTATCAGGAATATTTGGGTGAAGAACGTTATCAGGAATATTTGGGTGAAGAACGTTATCAGGAATATTTGGGTGAAGAACGTTATCAGGAATATTTGGGTGAAGAACGTTATCAGGAATATTTGGGTGAAGAACGTTATCAGGAATGTTTGGACCGTGAAGAACGTTATCAGGAATATTTGGGTGAAGAACGTTATCAGGAATATTTGGGTGAAGAACGTTATCAGGAATATTTGGGTGAAGAACGTTATCAGGAATATTTGGGTGAAGAACGTTATCAGGAATATTTGGGTGAAGAACGTTATCAGGAATATTTGGGTGAAGAACGTTATCAGGAATATTTGGGTGAAGAACGTTATCAGGAATATTTGGGTGAAGAACGTTATCAGATATATAATAGATATGAAATAGCAACTGAGGATATGGATATGAATCAAAGACAAAACATTATAAGGATGTAAAGAAATACAGCAACACAAAGAGAATACCATTGACACCTTGACCTACCTTTAACCCCTTCACGCCCAGAACGTTATTTCCATTATAATGTGTGTACCATTAGACGTTTTTTAGTGACTATAAGCAACATTGTATAGATATGACCTGTTTAGTATCCTTGTCAACTAACTAACTTGGTATATTCAGTTACTTTTCGTAATTTTATGGCTAACAACATATGATTTATTTTATAGCAAAGGAAATATCTGGGCGTGAAGGGGCTAAGACGCATTGAGAGAAGCAAAGAAGCATTCATGTTTTGTATGGAATGACTGAGATATAGACGGCAAAATATACTAACGAATTCCAAGCAAAATAAGTATTAGCGTCATGATATCATTTATTTATAAGTTCTGAACTGTATGATATGAATTGTATACATATATCATGCTTGACTAAGGTTACAGGAACTACTTCGTGTAGGTATCACGGCCTCTTGTAGCTTCCTTATTTTCTTATGTTCTTATGTAAGGTTCAAGGGAATACTTTGGTCTCCCTTAAGAAATTATGTTTATTTACCGTTTTCTATCAGGACTAACTGTGCTGCTAATACGGAAAGTGAGATGCGTAGAGTTTACACATACCTCTCTCTCTCTCTCTCTCTCTCTCTCTCTCTCTCTCTCTCTCTCTCTCTCTCTCTCTCTCTCTCTCTCTCTCTCTCTCTCTCTCTCTCTCTCTCTCTCTCTCTCTCTCTCTCGTTGTTTTTGTTGTTATTGTTCATGTTATTTAATCAGGAACCCAGAATATAAAATATGATCACAAGTATCGGCGGTGAGGTTGAATATTTTTCTTTAACCCCTTCACGCCCAGATCTTTCCTTTTTCTCTATAAAATTGTCCGTTGTTAGCCATAAAATTACGAAAATTAACTGAATATACCAAATTAGCTAGTGGGCAAGGATACTAAATAGGTTATATCAAAGACTACTCTATACTGGACTTGCTACTCATTTTGGGCTATTTCCAGTGGAGGCCAGTTTTGCGATTCCGGACATTTTCGAACATCACTCCCTTTTCCCTTCCTATGGTTTATCAGTATATATGATATACCGTTATCTTTGTAAATGTTTGTTCTATAATATTATCAAATAAAAAATAGTAAAATGCAATAAAGAAATGCCATTATGAGAGAGTTAAGAAATACGCATGAACTTAATATTCACTTTAACTCATCGCCATTTAATATTTTGCGAGAAAACATTTTAGATGCTAGCGATAGAAAGAAGCGGATTTTCATTAGCTTTCCATTGCTATATTTCGTTTTCTGAGAAATTAATCATAATCATGCATAAATTAGCGTTAACTAAAAAAATAACATCATCTATCGGGATAATTACCCGATGGATGTTGTTATTTATTTAGTTAACGCTAATTTATGCATGGTTCTAATTCATTTATCAGAAAATGAAATATAGCAATGGAAAGCTAATTAAATTCCGCTTCTATTGATATGTTGCATGTAAAAAGTCTTCACGCAAAATATCAAATGGACCCGTTTACTCACACCTAAAACACGGAGTATTATAAAGCTTTGGGTGCAATATAGGCTACATATCACTGTACTCATATTCTTTTTGCTGAGAAATGCACCATAAATGAAATATATGGCCTTTTTGGGGCCAAAATATCACAACACGGCGGAACGCGCTGTGATTGGTTGTGACGTAGTAACTGCAGACTCAGATCTCGCCTGATCAGCTGATCGGCTTGTTTTGGCTCAGCAAACCGCAAATTATAGTTTTATTTTACTAACCTAACTAACCTTACTAACTTGCATTACCCCCACTACCGCAAGATGACCAGTAATCCTCCTTCAAGTGATGTAGTAGGTATTCACTGTGTTTGTGAATATGTAAGTTGTAGTTTATAAGGAAAAAGTGGATAGACAGAGCGAAGTGGCCCGTGACACCAGACAAGTGATGACTTCTGGGATCGGCATTCCTTATAGGGAGCTTAAATGAACCTGCAATGACATGTACAGCTAGACAGATAGACGAACTCATAGAGGAACAGGTAGAAATGTATGATTAGTAAAGGTTGTAGTGGTGAGTAGAGTGACGAAGGGTGTGTTTTGCTTATGTGGGGAAAGAAAGCCATACATTTCTACCTGTTCCTCTATGAGTTCGTCTATCTGTCTAGCTTTAGCTACATGTCATTGCAGGTTCATTTAAGCTCCCTATAAGGAATGCCGATCCCAGAAGTCATCACTTGTCAGGTGTCACGGGCCACTTATCTCTGTCTATCCACTTTTTCCTTATAAACTACAACTTACATATTCACAAACACAGTGAATACCTACTACATCACTTGAAGGAGGATTACTGGTCATCTTGCGGTAGTAGGGGTAATGCAAGTTGGTGTATTAGTAGGTAGTACATAATAGTAGCGGCCGCTTCACAGCTGTTTTGCTCTGTTGTCTAAGCTAGTGACGTCACAACATGGCGCCAGTCGTTTTAGAGCGTATACATTTTCCTGTACTTAAATTGGCTGTATCATCAAAAATACTGTTCACATAGAAAAATCAACATCACTGCCCAACTATATGAGACTTGAAGATGTCAAATCAATCCTTACCTCAAGTAGAGTAAATGGGTCCATTGCGATGAGTTTAAGTGAATATAAGTTCATGCATATTTCTTCAGAGTCTCATAATGGAATTTCTTTAGTGTATTTTACAGTTTTTTATTTGATAATATTATAGAACAAACATTCACGAAGATAACAGTGTATCATTTATACTGATATGCCATAGTCTACTGTATTCATGGAACACTTTTTTACTTGCCGATACGATTGATGATGTTATTTCTTTAGTTAACGCTAATTTAGGCATGGTGGTAATTCATTTATCAGAAAACGAAATATATCAATGGAAAGCTAATGAAAATCCGCTTCTTTCTATCGCTAGCATCTAAAATGTTTTCTCGCAAAATATTAAATGGCGAAGAGTTTAAGTATATATTGAGGTCATGCATATTTCTTCACTCTCTCATAATGGCATTTCTTTAGTGTATTTTACTGTTTTTTATTTGATAATATTATAGAACAAACAGTTACGAAGATAACGGTATATCATATATACTGATAAACCTTAGGAAGGGAAATAGGGGTGATGTTCTAAAATGGCAGGAATCGCAAAACTGGCCTCCACTGGTCATGGGCGGGTTGGCGCGGGGCACGAGTAGCAAGTCCAGTATAGAGTAGAGTACCTGTATTATATAGAGTAGCGACAACTCGATTTGTGGGCGCCATATTGGTGCCAAGGCCTCCTCTTTCACCCAAGACCCGGGGAAGTTCTCAAGGCATGACCCCGCAGTATATCATGGTATACATGTATAAAGGATAGACTGTTATCTTCGGAAATGTTTGTTCTATAAGATTATCACATAAAACATAGTAAAACACATTAAATAAAGGTCATTATGAGACTGAAGAAATATGATGAACTTAACATTCACTTAAAACTCGTCGTCATGTATAACTTTGTGGGACAGCTTATAAGATGGCAGATATCAATACAAGCAGAATTTAATTAGCTTTCCATTGACATATTTCGTTTTCTGATACATACAATAATACCATGCAAACATTAAGGTTAACTAATAAATTGCTCTCTCTCTCTCTCTCTCTCTCTCTCTTCCTCTCTCTCTCTCTCTCTCTCTCTCTCTCTCTCTCTCTCTCTCTCTCTCTCTCTCTCTCTCTCTCTCTCTCTCTCTCTCTCTCTATATATATATATATATATATATATATATATATATATAGAAAAAAAAAGAATATATATATATATATTATATATATATATATATATAGAGAGAGAGAGAGAGAGAGAGAGAGAGAGAGAGAGAGAATTTGAAAATTCTCTCTCTCTCTCTCTCTCTCTCTCTCTCTCTCTCTCTCTCTCTCTTCTCTCTCTCTCTCTCTCTCTCTCTCTCTCTCTCTCTCTCTCTCTCTCTCTCTCTCTCTCTCCGTGAAAGAGAGAAGAGAGAGAGAAATGAAAGATATGAGAGAGTAACAAAAACCTTTTCAAATTCTCTCTCTCTCTCTCCTCTCTTCTCTCTCTCTCTCTCTCTCTCTCTCTCTCTTCTCTCTCTCTCTCTCTCTCTCTCTCTCTCTCTCTCTCTCTCTCTCTCTATATATTATATATATATATATATATATATAATATATATATTTATATATATTATATATATATATTTATATATATATATATATATATATATATATATATATATATATATATTTATATATATTATATTTTTTTTTTCTCTCTCTCTCTTTCTAAATATATATATAGAAATATTATATATATATATATATATATATATATATATATATATATATATATAGAGAGAGAGAGAGAGAGAGAGAGAGAGAGGAGAGAGAGAGAAATATATATATATATATATATATATATCTATATATATATATATATATATATATATAATAAATATATATATTATATATATATATATATATATATATATATATTTATTTATTATTATTTATTTATTATATTATATATATATATATATATATATATAAATATATCATATATATATTATATATATATATATATATATATATATATATATATATATATATTTCTATATATATATTTAGAGAGAGAGAGAGAGAGAGAGAGAGAGAAGAGAGAGAGGAGAGAGAGAGAGAGAGAGAGAGAGAGAGAGAGAGAGAGGGGGAAATAATTATAAAGGTTTTTTGGTTACTCTCATATCTCTCACTCATCTCTCTTTCACTTATATCTCTCTCTTTCACGGAGAGAGAGAGAGAGAGAGAGAGAGAGAGAGAGAGAGAGAGAGAGAGAGAGAGAGAGAGAGAGAGAAGAGAGGAGGAGGGGAGAGAGCAATTTATTTAGTTAACCTTAATGTTTGCATGGTATTATTGTATGTATCAGAAAACTAAATATGTCAATGGAAAGCTAATTAAATTCTGCTTGTATTGATATCTGCCATCTTATAAGCTGTCCCACAAAGTTATACATGACGACGAGTTTTAAGTGAATGTTAAGTTCATGATATTTCTTCAGTCTCATAATGACCTTTATTTAATGTGTTTTACTATGTTTTATGTGATAATCTTATAGAACAAACATTTCCGAAGATAACAGTCTATCCTTTATACATGTATAACATGATATACTGCGGGGTCATGCCTTGAGAACTTCCCCGGGTCTTGGGTGAACGAGGAGGCCTTGGCACCAATATGGCGCCCAGTAGCGTTTAACATAGGGCCTATGAATGGCGTTACCCTCTTTATAGAGGTACCCTAGTATAGAGTAGTCTTTGGTTATATCTATAAAATATTGCTTATAGTCACTAAAAATCGTCTAATGGTGCCCAAATTACAATGGAAATTACGTTCTGGGCCTCAAGGGGTTAGTTCTGGGCCTCAAGGGGTTAGTTCTGGGCCTCAAGGGGTTAGTTCTGGGCCTCAAGGGGTTAGTTCTGGGCCTCAAGGGGTTAGTTCTGGGCCTCAAGGGGTTGATATGGATTTCCTTATATGAAAGTATTCGCATGAAAACTAAAGGGAAATTGTAACGTCTAAGGAACCCTAAGACGTTTAACATCTGGCTACATCTTTGTTGCGAGGTTTTTCCACAGCTATTCTATTATTGCACTGAGGAGAAGGGCCGTTCATCTCCAATGGGTGTTCCGTCTAGAATGATGATAAGGAGAAGGGGGAGGAATACTGATAAGAATGAAAGCATGAAGGAGAAGGAAAGAATACATGGGGACAGAATTGTTTTTTATTGACAAGTTGATGATGATGATAAAGAGGAGGAAGAATACTGATAGGAGGAGTGATAAGGAGGAGGAAGAGGTGGAAGAGGAAAGAAAATACTTCATGATAGAAATGATAGGGGGATGTAACAACGAAACAAAAATAAATAAATGAGATGAATGAGGCAGTAAAGCCCCGTCCACACTACCACTCACCACCGTCGGTGCTTGCCGTCGGTGCTTGCCGTCGGTGCTTGCCGACGGGAAGCGCCGTTGCCAGGGTTGTGTCCACACGAACAAAACGGTTTTGTTCGGCGGTCAGCGCGCTTCCTGATTTCAAAGTGAGAGTCATGTTCTCTGCATATCGTGTACTCTCACTCGAGATTATGAAATAATTACAGGAGGTTCAGAAAAACTGACCCAACTATCATCTTCATGACACATTTCTGCATATCATAAGCAAGAAAAATATACGAAAACCTTTTTGTGTATTCTAAAAAATATAGCAAAAAGAAATAGTGTATAAACATTTTTCTCACTTTTTTGTCTTCAACTCGCTGCAATTTCCCGACCATTTCTCCCATTTAATTTTTGATCACATACTCGTAATCAGCTGACTTTCTTGGTTCTGATGGTATACAGTACATAGCAATACAAAAATATCTAGATAGTGAAAACTGCCGATAACTTGAAACATGTGTTTGGCGCTGACCCGTGAGTGACGGGCATGCCCGCCCAATATTAAACCTGCTGAATGTTGGCGGGCAGCGCCGACGGTTAAATTTTGCTCGTCGGCATCGTGTCCACACTGCCACTTTTGAGTGACGAACACTGTTCGACGGCAAGCGCCGACGGTGGTGAGTGGTAGTGTGGACGGGGCTTTAATAAGAGAAATGTGATGCTGATGGAATTTAGAACCAATAAATACATTAAATAAATGTCATGAAATCAATAAACCAATGAATATCATGAAATCAGTGACAGTGTAAGTAGAGGGTTAGATACGGATATTTATAGAGCAGGTAAATAAAGTAGGGAGAGAGAGGTTTCCTATCCGACTCTTTACGATAACCAGTTTGACGTGTGATGAGGGTTGTCGTGTAAAAAAGAAGTGGTTGGTTACTCCTGTCCGTCCCTCTGCCACCATCAGCTTCCTCCCCTTCTACCTTCCCATCATGCACAGTGGCACACCCATATATATATATATATATATATATATATATATATATATATATATATATATATATATATATATATATATATATATATTATATTATATATATATATATATATATATATATATATATATATATATATATATATATATATGTGTGTGTGTGAAAATATATGTGTGCTTGCATTTTTGACGCATTGAACGAAAGAAGTAGCCACGCATTGCTACTCAGCATTAATATTAGACATTTGGCTATGTGTGTGGTGCTTTCTTTGAACTAGAAACTGTGTGTTTCTTTGAACTTTCAAGCTTGTCACTGAGTGACAGCCTGGGGGTACTACGTAGTACCCCCAGGCTGTCACTCCTCCCTCACTCGCTAGCTATAAAATGCCCCCAAAAAATTAGTGCCAAAAAATGTTGAGTGCCAATTTTTTTTTTTGAGTACCAAAAAATGTTGTGCCAAATATTTTTGAGTGCCAAACATTTTTGAGTGCCAATAATTTTGGAGTGCCAAAAAATGTTGAGTGGCAATTTTTTTTGAGTGCCAACTTTTTTTGAGTGCCAACATTTTTTTGAGTGCCAACATTTTTCTAGTGGCAAAAAATGTTGAGTGCCAAAAATTTAGGAGTTGAAATTCAATTATTTTAAATTGAAGTTAAGTTATTTTAATTTGAAGTTCAGTTGTTTTAATTTAAACCTCAGTTGTTTTAATTTAAACTTCAGTTGTTTTAATTTAAACTTCAGTTGTTTTAATTTGAAGTTCAATTGTTTTAATTTGAGAGTGAAAAGGTGTCGTCTAATGGAAGTGGCTAAGAATAGAGTCAGGTTACACAACAAAACAAGTTCCCCAGGTGGCGGTGGGTCAGGTCAAGGTGCTGATACCTGGCCCACCGCTGACGTCAGAGTGGTGAACTGGTGATGGGAAATTAATGGACTTTTTTGTTTGGGTGGAGAGAGAGAGAGAGAGAGAGAGAGAGAGAGAGAGAGAGAGAGAGAGAGAGAGAGAGTAATGGAAGAAACAGGAATCAATTAATGAGAGGATAAAAAATAGAAATGGATAGACAGAAAAAAAAACACAAAGTAGAAGAAAATGAAAAAAAGGACAAAAGAGGAAAAGAAAAATAGATGGAGAAACAACAGAGAGAGAGAGAGAGAGAGAGAGAGAGAGAGAGAGAGAGAGAGAGAGAGAGAGAGAGAGAGAGAGAGAGAGAGAGAGAGAGAGAGAGGGAGAGAGAGAGAGGTGTTAGTAGAGCAAATCATTGAATTTTGTTAGGGAAGATGCTTTGCTCTGTACATTGCTTTGGTACTGATTTAGCATGTGTCAGTTCGATGTATTTGCCTCACTCCTCTACTGACACCGTGTTGTTGTGTGTACAGGTGCGTGAGGCGTATAGGCGTGTACAGTCTATAGGTGTGTACAGTCTATAGGCGTGTACAGTCTATAGGCGTGTGTACAGTCTATAGGTGTGTACAGTCTATAGGCGTGTGTACAGTCTATAGGCGTGTACAGTCTATAGGCGTGTGTACAGTCTATAGGCGTGTACAGTCTATAGGCGTGTGTACAGTCTATAGGCGTGTACAGTCTATAGGCGTGTGTACAGTCTATAGGCGTGTACAGCGTATAGGCGTGTACAGTCTATAGGCGTGTACAGTCTATAGGCGTGTACAGTCTATAGGCGTGTGTACAGTCTATAGGCGTGTGTACAGTCTATAGGCGTGTGTACAGTCTATAGGCGTGTACAGTCTATAGGCGTGTGTACAGTCTATAGGCGTGTACAGTCTATAGGCGTGTACAGTCTATAGGCGTGTACAGTCTATAGGCGTGTGTACAGTCTATAGGCGTGTGTACAGTCTATAGGCGTGTGTACAGTATAGGCGTGTACAGTCTATAGGCGTGTACAGTCTATAGGCGTGTGTAAAGTCTATAGGCGTGTGTACAGTATAGGCGTGTACAGTCTATAGGCGTGTACAGTCTATAGGCGTGTGTACAGTATAGGCGTGTACAGTCTATAGGCGTGTACAGTCTATAGGCGTGTGTACAGTCTATAGGCGTGTGTACAGTCTATAGGCGTGTGTACAGTATATAGGCGTGTACAGTCTATAGGCGTGTGTACAGTCTATAGGCGTGTGTACAGTCTATAGGCGTGTGTACAGTCTATAGGCGTGTGTACAGTCTATAGGCGTGTGTACAGTCTATAGGCGTGTGTACAGGCTATAGGCGTGTGTACAGTCTATAGGCGTGTGTACAGTCTATAGGCGTGTGTACAGTCTATAGGCGTGTGTACAGGCTATAGGCGTGTGTACAGTCTATAGGCGTGTGTACAGTCTATAGGCGTGTGTACAGTCTATAGGCGTGTGTACAGGCTATAGGCGTGTGTACAGGCTATAGGCGTGTGTACAGGCTATAGGCGTGTGTACAGGCTATAGGCGTGTGTACAGGCTATAGGCGTGTGTACAGTCTATAGGCGTGTGTACAGGCTATAGGCGTGTGTACAGGCTATAGGCGTGTGTACAGGCTATAGGCGTGTGTACAGGCTATAGGCGTGTGTACAGGCTATAGGCGTGTGTACAGGCTATAGGCGTGTGTACAGGCTATAGGCGTGTGTACAGGCTATAGGCGTGTGTACAGTCTATAGGCGTGTACAGGCTATAGGCGTGTGTACAGTCTATAGGCGTGTGTACAGGCTATAGGCGTGTGTACAGGCTATAGGCGTGTGTACAGGCTATAGGCGTGTGTACAGTCTATAGGCGTGTGTACAGTACGGAAGGCTATAGGCGTGTGTACAGGCTATAGGCGTGTGTAGTATACACAGGCTATAGGCGTGTGTAAGCTTAGGCGTTGTACAGCTATAGGCGTGTGTACAGGCTATAGGCGTGTGTACAGGCTATAGGCGTGTGTACAGTCTATAGGCGTGTGTACAGCTATAGGCGTGTAAGTCTATAGCGTGTACAGTCCCATAGGGGTGTGTACATCCCATAACGGGTACGTCTAAGGCGTGACAGGCATAGGCGTGGGACAGTCTAAGGCGTGTACATCTATGGCGTGTACAGTCTATAGGGGTGTGTACGTCTATAGGCGTGTTACAGTCTATAGGGGTGTGTACAGTCTATAGGGGTGTGTACAGTTATAGGGGTGTACAGTCTATAGGATACACGTATTTTTGGGGGTGGTGGAAGGTTGGAAAGTATGGAGTGGAAGAAGGGGAATATGGAAAAGTTGGAGTGGAAGAAGGAGACTTGGAATGTATGGATGGAAAAGGAAAAAATGGAATGTTTTTGGGGGAGAAGGAGCTATGGAAATTTGGATGGAAGAAAGGGGATATGGAAAAGTTGGTGTGGGAAAAGGAAATAAATGTTGTGTGGGAAGGAAAATATGGAATTTGGTTTGGGGAAAAGGAGATTGGATGTATGGGGTGGGAAAAGGAAATGTGGGAAAGTATGGAGTGGAAGAAGGAGAATTGGAAAGTATGGATGGAAAAAGGAGAATTGAAATTTTGGAGTGGAAAAAGGGAAAATGGAAAGTATGAGTGGAAAGAAGGAGAAATGGAATGTATGGGTGGAAGGAGACTATGGAAAGTATGGAGTGGGAAAAGGAGAAAGTGGAATGTATGGAGTGGAAAAAGGGAAAAGTGGAATTAGGAGGGAAAAAGGGACTATGGAAGGGAGGAGTGGGAAAAAGGAGAATATGGAAAAAAAAGTTTTGGTGTGGAAGAAGGAGACTATGGAATGTATGGAGTGGAAGAAGGAGAATGTGGAATGTATGGAGTGGAAGAAGGAGAATGTGGAATGTATGGAGTGGAAGAAGGAGACTATGGAATGTATGGAGTGGAAGAAGGAGAATGTGGAATGTATGGAGTGGAAGAAGGAGACTATGGAATGTATGGAGTGGAAGAAGGAGAATGTGGAATGTATGGAGTGGAAGAAGGGGACTAGGAATGTATGGGTGGAAAAGGAGATGTGGAATGTATGGTGTGGAAGAAGGAGACTATGGAATGTATGGAGTGGAAGAAGGAGAATGTGGAATGTATGGAGTGGAAGAAGGAGCTATGGCAAGTATGGGGTGGAAGAAGGAGAATAATGGAATGTTTTGGTGTGGAAGACAGGAACTTGGAATGTATGGAGTGGAAGAAGGAGAATATGGAATGTATGGTGTGGAAGAAGGAGAATATGGAATGTATGGAGTGGAAGAAGGAGAATATGGAATGTATGGTGTGGAAGAAGGAGACTATGGAATGTATGGAGTGGAAGAAGGAGAATATGGAATGTATGGTGTGGAAGAAGGAGACTATGGAATGTATGGAGTGGAAGAAGGAGAATGTGGAATGTATGGAGTGGAAGAAGGAGAATGTGGAATGTATGGAGTGGAAGAAGGAGACTATGGAATGTATGGAGTGGAAGAAGGAGAATGTGGAATGTATGGAGTGGAAGAAGGAGACTATGGAATGTATGGAGTGGAAGAAGGAGAATGTGGAATGTATGGTGTGGAAGAAGGAGACTATGGAATGTATGGAGTGGAAGAAGGAGAATATGGAATGTATGGTGTGGAAGAAGGAGAATATGGAATGTATGGAGTGGAAGAAGGAGAATATGGAATGTATTGTGTGGAAGAAGGAGAATGTGGAATGTATGGAGTGGAAGGAGAATATGGAATGTATGGTGTGGAAGAAGGAGAATGTGGAATGTATGGAGTGGAAGAAGGAGAATGTGGAATGTATGGAGTGGAGAAGGTGGTGAGAGGAAATTGGGTACATTGAGGTTTGTGTGTGTGTGTGTGTCAGTCAGAGGGTGAGAGAGAGAAAATTTAGATCAGTGTTGTTTGTGGGCGAGAATATATAATGCGTTGCAACATTTTCACTTTCTAATGGATGCTTTATAGGGAGGAAGGAGAGCAGGAGGAGGAAAAGGAAGACCTAAACTCAGTCATCACAAAACGACAATAACAACATAGAGGAAAGGAAGATAATATTTACGCCTTAACCCCTTAGAGGAGAGAAAGATAATATTTACGCCTTAACCCCTTAGAGGAGAGAAAGATAATATTTACGCCTTAACCCCTTAGAGGAGATAAAGATAATATTTACGCCTTAACCCCTTAGAGGAGAGAAAGATAATATTTACGCCTTAACCCCTTAGAGGAGAGAAAGATAATATTTACGCCTTAACCCCTTAGAGGAGAGAAAGATAATATTTATGCCTTAACCCCTTAGAGGAGAGAAAGATAATATTTATGCCTTAACCCCTTCATACCCAGATCTTTCCCTTTTGATATATATGTAGTAAAATTGTCTTGTCGAACCATAAAATTACGAAAAGTAACTTAATATACCAAATGAACTAGTGGACAATGATACTAAGCAAGTCATATCTATTAAAATATTGCTTATATTCATCAAAATTGTCTTATGGTACTCAAATTACAATGGAAATTACGTTGTGGGCCTCAAGGGGTTAATAACTTTAAGTAAATATAACAATTCTCCTCCTCCTCCTCCTCCTCCTCCTCCTCCTCCTCCTCCTCCTCCTCCTCCTCCTCCTCCTCCTCCTCCTCATTAAAATTCAATTCCGATAAATGTAAAGTAATGCATATAGGCAACTATAACCTCAAATATAACTATCAAATGCAAAATAAATCGTTAACTGAAGTACAGCAGGAAAAGGATTTAGGTGTCATCATCAGTAATGATCTTAAAACCAGTCCGCATTGCATAGCTGCCAGTAAAAAGGCGAATATGATGTTGGGCTTTATTAAACGCAACTTTGAACACAAAACTCCGAAAGTAATGACACAATTATACACGTCCTTGGTTAGGCCGCACTTGGAATATGCCGTTCAATTCTGGTCGCCCTGTTTCGTAAAAGACCAAGCAAAATTGGAATCAGTGCAAAGAAGAGCAACCAAACAAATTCCATCTCTGCGAAATTCATCTTATGAAGAGAGACTGCGGAAACTTAATATGTTTTCCTTAAAGGATCGTAGAATCCGTGGGGACTTGATAGAAACCTTTAAGATCCTAAAAGGATTTGATGTCATTAATCAAGAGAACCTATTCGAGCTTTCAACTCAAGTGACAACAAGAAATAATGGTTTAAAACTAAACGGTCAACGTTGCATCACTGATCTCCGTAAAATTTATTTCAATGTGAGAGTCGTTGATCGATGGAACAAGTTACCAGCAAATGTTGTCGAAGCCAGCACAATAACTACATTTAAAAACAGGCTTGACGCGCACTGTAAAGTAAATGGGTATTGATAGTTTCCTGCGAATTCATATTTAGTCCCCCGGATCGATTAGTTGTAGTGGTAGTGGTAGTTGTAGTTAGTATATTTCATACCCTATTTTTCTGCACTACGAAACTTCCATGTTCCTATCTTCTTTTAAGGACATGGTATCATTTTCCAACTGTTTTCTTACAAGTAGTTGATAGTTAGTAGTATGTAGTTCAGCAGATACCCTCGCTATGGACCAATAGGTCTCCTGGTGTCTGTTATTCCTATGTAATCCTATGTAATCCTCCTCTTCATGCTCTTCCTCTTCCTTCTTCCACCACCACCACCACCACCACCACCACCACCACCACCACCATCACCA
>JACEEZ010002711.1:65000-67500 GCA_016584305.1 Chionoecetes opilio
GAGACAGGATCATAGAGAGAGAGAGACAGGATCATAGAGAGAGAGAGACAGGATCATAGAGAGAGAGAGACAGGATCATAGAGAGAGAGAGACAGGATCTATAGAGAGAGAGAGAGAGAGACAGGATCATAGAGAGAGAGAGACAGGATCATAGAGAGAGAGAGAGACAGGATCATAGAGAGAGAGAGAGAGAGACAGGATCATAGAGAGAGAGAGAGACAGGATCATAGAGAGAGAGAGAGACAGGATCATAGAGAGAGAGAGACAGGATCATAGAGAGAGAGAGAGAGACAGGATCATAGAGAGAGAGAGACAGGATCATAGAGAGAGAGAGAGAGACAGGATCATAGAGAGAGAGAGAGAGACAGGATCATAGAGAGAGAGAGAGAGAGACAGGATCATAGAGAGAGAGAGAGACAGGATCATAGAGAGAGAGAGACAGGATCATAGAGAGAGAGAGACAGGATCATAGAGAGAGAGAGAGACAGGATATTTCCATCTATACCCAACATCTATATAAGAAGTTGTGAAATCGTGCTTCAAATATGTCCATCTATACCCATCATCTAAATAAGTTGTAAATTCGTGCTTCAAATATATCCATCTATACCAATCATCTAAATAAGTTGTAAATTCGTGCTCTAAATATTTCCATCTATACCCAACAACTATATAAAAAGTTGTTAAATCGTGCTTCAAATATTTCCATCTATACCCAACATCTATATAAGAAGTTGTTAAATCGTGCTTCAAATATGTCCATCTATACCCAACATCTATATAAGTTGTAAATTCGTGCTTCAAATATTTCCATCTATACCCAACATCTATATAAGAAGTTGTTAAATCGTGCTTCAAATATGTCCATCTATACCCAACATCTATATAAGAAGTTGTTAAATCGTGCTTCAAATATGTCCATCTATAACCAACATCTATATAAGAAGTTGTTAAATCGTGCTTCAAATATGTCCATCTATACCCAACATCTATATAAGTTGTAAATTCGTGCTTCAAATATGTCCATCTATAACCAACATCTATATAAGAAGTTGTTAAATCGTGCTTCAAATATGTCCATCTATACCCAACATCTATATAAGAAGTTGTTAAATCGTGCTTCAAATATGTCCATCTATAACCAACATCTATATAAGAAGTTGTTAAATCGTGCTTCAAATATGTCCATCTATAACTAACAACTATATAAGAAGTTGTTAAATCGTGCTTCAAATATGTCCATCTATAACTAACAACTATATAAGAAGTTGTTAAATCGTGCTTCAAATATGTCCATCTATACCCATCATCTAAATAAGTTGTAAATTCGTGCCTCAAATATGTCCATCTATACCCAACATCTATATAAGTTGTTAAATCGTGCTTCAAATATGTCCATCTATACCCAACATCTATATAAGTTGTTAAATCGTGCATCTATATAAGAAGTTGTTAAATTGGCCTTGTCTACACCTACCGCTCTCCAAACTTACTACCGTAGATAACAGTTGAGTCGCCAGGACAACTTTTTTTTCTGTTTACAGACGTGTGGTGGCGTTAATACTTACATTTCTACATCCATGATATCAGGAAAGTTAGAAGGGGCTATCTGGAGAGCCCTGTGTCATTTTGTGTCTTCATCTGTGTCATATTAGGGCTAAAAATGAAAAATGACAAAAATATCTACAAAGTGGCTACCAACAGTAGAGTCGCCCCTCTAGTGTTTTTTTTACTGAGTGTCGTACCGCTGTCGTCGTCGCCCGAAAAAAAAATGCGTAGCGAAATTTGAAACCGTCTATACTCGCAGATACAAAGCATAAAATAACGCTGAAACAGGGTAGATTATACAGTCATGATATAACTACTGTGTATCATCTTCAGTGGGGACATAAAAAACAGTATTTATCTTGGCGTAATATTCGGCGGCTGGGGACATCACTGCAGGTGGCGACTTTACTATTATCTACGGTAGTGACAATCAGTAGTGTTTACCGAGAGAGCTTCTAGAGGGGATCCGGTGTAGAGTAAAGGTGTCACACGTGTTGAGGAGGGTTGGATCAGGCTGGTCACCCATGTATCTTCCATGACGTCAATGGGTGGCCGGACAGCGCCACTATTGGCCAGCTGAGCCACTGTGACGCCACCACCGAGCCACTCACCCACACAAACACACACCACACACACTCTCTCTCTCTCTCTCGTCTCTCTCTTCTTCCTCTCCTCTCTCTCTCTCTCTGTCTCTCTCCTCTCTCTCTCTCTCTCTCTCTCTCTTTCTGTCTCCTATCTCTCTCTCTCTCTCTTCTCTCTCTCTCCTCTCTCTCTCTCTCTCTCTCTCTCCGTCTCTCTCCCTCTCGTCCTCTCTCCTCTCTCCTCTCTCTCTCTCTCTCTCTCTCCTCCTCTCTCTTTTCTCTCTCTCTCCTCTTTATCTGTCTCATCCTATCTGTCTAGGTTTTTTTTTTTTTCTCTCTCTCTCTCTCTCTCTCTCTCTCTCTCTCTCCTC
>JACEEZ010002711.1:72500-75000 GCA_016584305.1 Chionoecetes opilio
TTGAAAGTACTTGGAGGTATTACGCCAAATCCGCCCAAAATCACGCCCCAAAACACGCCCAAAACTTTCCTTTGGGTATAAAAAATGTTGTTGTCGAGCCATAAAAAAACGAAAAAAACTGAATTACCCCAAAAGGTTTGTAGACAAGGATATAAACAGGGCACTCTATAAAATATTGTTTATTTTCCCAAAAAAAAAGCTAATGGTACCCAATTACAAGGGGAAATTTGTTCTGGGGGTCAAAGGGGGGAAAACAAGGGGGTTAAGGGCCTCAAAGGGGGGAAGACAAAGGGGTTAAGGCCTCAAGGGGTTTGACATGGGGTTAAAGGGGCTCAAGGGTTAAAACTGGGGTTTAAGGGTTAAAGGGGGGAAGACAATGGGGTTAAGGGGGCAAAGGGGTTAAAAACAAAGGGGGTTAAGGCCCAAGGGGTTAAAAAATGGGGTTAAAGGGCCCCAAAGGGGTTAAAACTGGGGGTTAAGGGGCCCCAGGGGTTTTAAAACAATGGGGGTTTAAGGGGCCCCAAAGGGTTAGACAAAGGTTTTAAAGGGTTTTCAAAGGGGTTTAAGACAAAGGGGTTAAGGGGCCCCAAGGGGGGTTTTAAGCAATGGGGGGTTTAAGGCCTCAAGGGGTTAGACAATGGGGGTTAAAGGGCCTCAAAGGGGGTTAAAACAATGGGGTAGGGGCCCAGGGGAAGACAATGGGGGTTTAAGGGCCCCAAGGGGTTAAGACAGGGGTTAAGGGCCTAAGGGGGAAGACAATGGGGGTTAAGGGCCTCAAAGGGGTTTTTAAAACAAAGGGGGGTTTTTTGGCCTCAAGGGGGGTTTAAAACAAAGGGGTTAAAGGGGCCTAAAGGGGGTTAAGCAAGGGGGAAGGGGGCCCCAAGGGGTTGACAAAGGGTTTTAACATGGGGTTAAGGGCCCAAGGGGTTAAACAAAGGGGTTAAACAATGGGGGTTAAAGGGGGGTCAAGGGGGGTTTAAACAAGGGGGTTTTAAAGGGGCCCCAAAGGGGGGAAAACAAGGGGGTTTAAAGGGCCCCCAAAGGGTTAAAACAATGGGGTTAAGGGCCTCAAGGGTTAAAACAAAGGGGTTTTGGGGCCCCAGGGTTTTAAAACAATGGGGTTTGGGGGCCAAGGGGTTAAAGGCCTCAAAGGGGGTTAAGACAATGGGGTTTTTACTGGGGTTAAGGGCCTCAAGGGGTTAAGACAATGGGTTAAGGCCCCAGGGGTTTAAAAAAAAGGGGTTAAGGGCTCAAGGGGTTTAAAACATGGTTAAGGGCCTCAGGGGGTTTAAAACAAAGGGGTTAAGGGCCCAAGGGGGTTTAAAACAAGGGGTTAAGGGCCCCAAGGGGTAAACAAATGGGGGGTTAAGGGCCCCAAGGGTTAAGAAAAAGGGGGTTTAAGGGGCCCCAGGGGTTAAGACAAGGGGTTTTAAAGGCCTAAAAGGGTTTAAAACTGGGTTAAGGGTTCAAGGGTTAAAACAATGGGTTAAAGGGGCCTCAAGGGGTTAAAACAATGGGGTTTTAAGGGCCCAAAGGGGGTTAAGACAAAGGGGTTAAGGGCCCAAGGGGTAAGGGCCTCAAAGGGGTGGTTGTTGGAAGACACTGTTCTGTCATGTAATTGACTCGAAAAAAAAAACTGCTTCAAAAAGAAGGGAGTGTTTTTAATATTTTTCAATTTTAGATCGTAGGGGACTGACGGGCCCTTTGGGCAAAAAACACAACTTCCCAAAAAGCCCCGTTTTTGTCAGTTCCCGTTTTGCGGATTAAAAGGAGAAGGGGAAAGAGGAAAAGCTAGGGGGAGGGAAAAAACTAGGTGAAGGGGGGGAAGGTGGAAAGGGAAAAAGAAGCTAGGGAGAAGGGGTGAAGGAAAAGGGTACCAAAAGAACATATACTTTAATTATACACTGCATAAAGTTATCTGTTTAGAGTATTTTTTTGAAGACGGGAATGTGGAAGAAGCAAAAAAAACAATCACAGTTTTTGGAGACCAAAAAAATAAAGGAAAGAAAGAGAAAAAATTAAAAAACAGCATAAGAGAAGACAACTAACTAAAAACCCAGACGGATAAGAAACACGTCTGGGGTGCCCTGGAAAAAAAGGCCCCCAAATCCCGACCCCCAAAATGAACTGAAATGATAACACCCATCAGACTCATTTTTCATTTATAAAAACGCAAAATGGAAGCGACCAATTTAAAAGTTCCATCTTCGAAAATTGCCATAGTCTATAACCCGTCAATGACAAAAAGTTAATCTTACTGCCCCAAAAAACTTCCTTTTACGTCGATACGTTTAAAAAAAATGGGGCAAAAAAAGTACCATTTATCCTAGTATGGGTTTACTGGTTAGTTTACGTGACAATGCTTGTAGTGAAAGGGGGGGATTTAAAATATAAAAAAAAGATCTGAGGAGAGAGAGAGAGGGAAGAGGAGGAAGAGGGAGAGAGGAGAGAGAGAGAAGGAAGGAGAGGAGAGAGAGAGAGAGAGAGAGAGAGAGACCGA
>JACEEZ010002711.1:82500-97500 GCA_016584305.1 Chionoecetes opilio
GCTAATGAGTTTTCTTACTTTTTTTCCCGCCAAAAAGATGATTTGTCTCACGTCTTTGTCCCGGCTTGGCAAAAAATTTCTGATGACTCGAATCTTTGTAACTTTTGTCTCCGAAATTTTTGGATTGGGTGGCTACTGATGTGTATTTATTTCTCGTTCTGTTTCTCGTTATTGTTATTGTTGTTGTTTTTCTTTTTCTTTTTCTTTTTCTTTTTCTTCCCCCTCTTAAGTGCTTCGTGGATCCCCGCCCTGATTTCATATTTCTGCTACTGAAACAATAGTTTTGGTGGTGTTAGAGGCTTGTTCAAGACATTACGTGAAGCATATGCGCGACCAAATCAAGGTATAGGTTAATTAAACAAATAGGTAAATAGGTAAATAGGTAATAAGGTAAATAGGTAAATAGGTAATAAGGTAAATAGGTAACAGGCAGGTGACGACCACACACCGCTAGAACCTGTAATAACTTTTTTTTTTAACTGACTGTGTATTCTGATTTCTTACAAGGAAGGAAATGTCGATTATATATTGATTGATATATTTTATTCTATTGTTTAGAAGAAGAAAATATGATATGTAGACAAGCGGATCCAATTAACTAATCGTCGGATCAGTGGATCATGGGGTTTTTTATATATTTTTTTTATAAAATTAGAGAGATTTGAATAAGAAAGATAAGGTGGACACACACTATATAAGGTGGTGTGCTTTGAACTAATTGCCTAATTCATTTATTGCTCCACCTTGAACTAATCGTTGGATCAGTCATGTGGTCCACCTTGATGTAATGATGTGCTCCACCAAGAACTAATTACAGGATTAATTCTTATGGTTAAAGCTCATCTCTTGGCAAATTGACTTTTTTTCTTATCAACTCTAACATGTGTGGCAAGCATGCAGACCCAGAGAATGAGGCTAAAATTACAGACCTGAAGCAAGCCATCGGAAAGGCTATGGAGGTATTGAGACAAGCACAGATCCAAGCCGAAGAGAGGCCTTGTCATACCATAGAGACCGCTGGGAAAGTAGAGGACAAAGAGGTTGTCGAAATAGTCGAAGAAACTGAAGACAAAGTAGCAGAAAAGACACCTGAGCAGTAAGGGGAAATGATATATTTCTCCATAGCCTTTCCGATGGCTTGCTTCAGGTCTGTACTTTTAGCCTCATTCTCTGGGTCTGCATGCTTGCCACACATGTTAGAGTTGATAAGAAAAAAGTCAATTTGCCAAGAGATGAGCTTTAACCATAAGAATTAATCCTGTAATTAGTTCTTGGTGGAGCACATCATTACATCAAGGTGGACCACATGACTGATCCAACGATTAGTTCAAGGTGGAGCAATGAATTAATTAGGCAATTAGTTCAAAGCACACCACCTTATATAGTGTGTGTCCACCCAAAGACTACTCTATACATGGAACACTTTTTTACTTGCCGATACGATTGATGATGTTATTTTTTTAGTTAACGCTAATTTAGGCATGGTGGTAATTCATTTATCAGAAAACGAAATATATCAATGGCAAGCTAATGAAAACCCGCTTCTTTCTATCGCTAGCATCTAAAATGTTTTCTCGCAAAATATTAAATGGCGAAGAGTTTAAGTATATATTGAGGTCATGCATATTTCTTCACTCTCTCATAATGGCATTTCTTTAGTGCATTTTACTATTTTTTATTTGATAATATTATAGAACAAACAGTTACGAAGATAACGGTATATCATATATACTGATAAACCTTAGGAAGGGAAAAGGGAGTGATGTTCGCAAATGGCAGGAATCCCAAAACTGGCCTCCACTGGAAATAGCCCAAAATGAGTAGCAAGTCCAGTATAGAGTAGTCTTTGGTCCACCTTATTTTTATGAGACCACTAGCACCACCGCGCCCCTAAGAGTTAAGTGTTTCAGTCTTTATAATGAGCACGTCTGGCTTGGGTTTGTCATTTAGGTCATTTAGGGGTAATTCATCCGATAATTCTTTCACCAGCACTGATGTTGTTGTATTGGCTGGGCCTTCAGTTTGAACCCCAGTCTCCTTCAGCTCTTTGGCCTCAGCGTCTTTCTCCTCGGCAGTCTTTTCATGTTCCATGCGAGTCACTGAAATGGAGTAAATACTGGACACCTAGCCTATTTCTCCTTCCTTCTAGAGAGAGAGAGAGAGAGAACCAGGCAGACAGACATACAGACAAACGAGAGAGAGAGAGAGAGAGAGAGAGAGAGAGAGAGAGAGAGAGAGAGAGAGAGAGAGAGAGAGAGAGAGAGAGAGAGAGAGAGAGAGAGAGAGATAAAGAGAATGAGAGATATAGGGTATATTTAAGTCAGCAGATTCATTCAAAACACATCAAAACTCACCAGAAAAAAATTGTTTCATCCATGCACCAAAGTGAGTTCGGTGTTCATCTGGAAGAATACCAGAAAATATGTGGAGCTTATATTTTATTCCCTAGCTGACTCTTTTACATTTGTACTTATTTTTCTAAATCCCAAAGGACTGGCCAAGGGGAAAAAAAGGGCGCTTGGTTGCCAGTCCCTACACTCTCAGAAATGGGGGGTACATTAAGGGTAGAATTGTTACATCGCACCATCACTACCCTTTTTAAACCCTATGTCCAGGCTGGAGGGTAGATGCTGCCGATTATACCCTTTATCTACTCTTTTTAGACGAGAGGGTTGGAAAAGGGTATATTTGCGTCGATCCGAAAGGGTATATTTGTAAGGGTAGAAAAAGGGTAGCAGTATTTCATCACTACAAACACCCTTTTTCTACCCTTTTTAGACGAGAGGGTTGGAAAAGGGTATATTTGCGTCGATCCGAAAGGGTATATTTGTAAGGGTAGAAAAAGGGTAGTAGTATTTCATCACTACAAATACCCTTTTTCTACCCTTTTCCTACCCTTTTTTTCTAAGAGTGCATAAATAAGACAGTAAAAGGATATAGAAAAGTGGGTGGGCCAATTTAGTTCGGGAGGTGTCTTGTTACTTGCACTTACTAAACTAAACGATAGATAAGCTATTCATTAAACTATATAGTGTGGGGAAGAAGGAGGATGAGGGGGGGTTTAAGGAGGGGGGGGAGGAGAAGGGGGAGGGGGGGGAAGAAGGGGGATGGGGGGGGGAAAAAGGGGGATGGGGGGGGGATTGAAAGGGGGGGGGGAAGGGGGGTAAGTATGATGAGGGAGGAAGGGTTTTGGGGAGGAAGTGTTATGAAGGGGTTGGTTTTAGGAGGAAGGGAAAGAAGGAGAAGGGGGAGAGAGAGAGAGAGGAGAGGAGAGAGAGAGAGAAGGGAAAAGGGAGAGAGAGGAGGAAGATCAGACAATCAAAACATTTTTGTGAAATGAACATTATCTTCTTTATCTATAAAAAATAAGCGAAGTGTGTCTGTCTGTCTTTTTGTGTTTTGTGTGTGTGTGGTATAGGTTCCCCCCCCCCGGGCGCAATCACCTCTATGGCACTTTTTTTAACCAGGGCACCCGGGGGAAAGGTTTAAGCCCACTTATGGATGATCCGATCACTTTTTTTTTTTTTTTTTTTAGCACCTATTACGAGAATTTTGAAAAAAAAAAGTGGGTTTCGAGAATTGAGGAAAAAATTGATGAGGGTGATGGGGAATGGGTGAGTGAATGGGTGGGGGATGGGTTTAATGGGTGGGGGTGATGGTAGTAATGGGTGGGGTGATGGGAATGGGTGTGGGGGGATGGGTGAGGGAATGGGGGGGGTGACGGGTTGGGGGGTGGGTGTGGGGGGGGAAAAAGGTGGGGGGGATGGGTAAGGGGTGGTGAAATGGGTGGTATGGGTTTGGGGGGGGGAAGGGGGGGGGGTGAGTAATGGGGGTTTGGTGATGGGTAAGGGTGAGGAATGGTGGGGGTGAGGGGAATGGGTGATGAATGGGTGGGGGGTGATGGGTAAAAGGGGAGTGAAAGGGTGGGGGGAATGATATTATTATCTAAGTAAGATTTTTACCTATCTAACCTTTTCAAGTACCAACTACAAGGTTATTGATATCAAAGAGCCGCCCGTCGCATGAACTAGGGGACCAACCGCTGACGAATGCACGGGACGGCACATTGGTAACTCACGTTCTACAACCTTGCCACCCGACGGGCTATCTACTATTTCTATCTATCTAATCTATAATAAATAAACGAAAGTGGTCTGTCTTTTTGTGTGTGGGGGTGTTTGTGGTGTGTGTGTGTGGGGGTGTGGGTTTTGGGGTAAGGTTCCGCCCCCCGTGCGCAAAACCTATTGGCACATTTTTGGGAACAGTTTACCAGGGAAGGTCATAAGCCCACTATAATATTCCGATCACTTATTTTTTTTTTTTTTTTTTTTAGCACCCATTAGGAGAATGTGAAAACAAAAGTGGGTGGAAATTTAGGAAGCCTTTATGTAGGGGGTGGGGTAAGGGTGAGGAATGGTGGGTGAGGGTAATGGGTTTTGGGGTGAGGGGTGAGTGAATGGGGGGGCGTGGGGTGAGGGAATGGTTTTGGGGGGGGGGGATGGGTAATGGGTGAGTGAATGGGTGGGGGGTGATGGGGAATGGGTGAGTGAATGGGTGGGGGGTGATGGGTAATGGGTGAGGAGTGATGTGGTAAGGGTGAGTGAATGGGTGGGAGTGATGGGTAATGGGTGAGTGAATGGGTGGGGGGTGATGGGTAATGGGTGAGTGAATGGGTGGGGGGAATACATACATTTCTACATCCATGATTTCAGGAAAGTTAGAAGGGGCTATCTGGAGAGTCCATGTTTGGTGGGCCGAAGGCCCACACAATTAGCCCTGCCTCCGCAGGAGCTAGCCAAAAAGTCCGCCCGGAGGGCGGCTTTGCGGCTAGTATATTAATAAAAGGGAAAGTGTGTGTGTATGTCTGTGTGTGTGTGTGTGTGTGTGTGTGTGTGTGTGTGTGTGGTATAGGTTCCGCCCCCCGTGGCGGAATCCCATCATATACCACATTTTTGGAACCAGGTTGACCAGGGGAAGGTTTTAAGCCCACTTATGAGATGATCCGATCACTTTTTTTTTCTTTTTTTTTAGCAGCCTATTAGCGATAATTGTGAAAAAAAGTGGGTTGCGAGAATTGAGGAAGCCTTGATGTAGGGTGATGGGTAATGGGTGAGTGAATGGGTTGGGTAATGGGTGTGGGGTGATGGGTGAGGGAATAGATGGGGGGTGATGGGTAATGGGTGAGTGAATGGGTGTGTGGTGATGGGTAATGGGTGAGTGAATGGGTGGGGGGTGATGGGTAATGGGTGACTGAATAGGTTGGGGGTGATGTGAATGGGTTGGCGTTAATACATACATTTCTACATCCATGATTTCAGGAAAGTTAGAAGGGGCTATCTGGAGAGTCTGTGTTTGGTGGGCCGAAGGCCCACCAATAGCCCTCCGCAGGAGCTAGCCAAAAAGTCCGCCCGGAGGGCGGCTTTGCGGCTAGTTATACATAATACATATATAATTAAGGGTACAAAATAGACAAAGGGCGCACCCCCCATGCAGAGAGAGAGAGAGAGAATATAATAATAGAAATAAGGAAATATCCAAGATTGAGAAAGTTTAGTAGGATAAGTAAAGCTTATGGAGGAGAATGAGAAATACAAAGGAAGAACAGACAGCAACAGCCCTACTGGGTCAAACGAGGCTGCCTGTGTGACTATACTTTCTACCACTATAGTTCCATAAGGTAGAGACAAAAGAATAGTAAAGTTGGAGGCTCCTCCCCACCCTGTACTCATTCCTACCGAAGCTGCCAGGAAAAAAGTGGTGAAAAAATACCATGGAGTATTTGAAAACTACCATGGAATTTGCTACCGTAGACAACACTAAAGTCGCCAGGACAACGTTTTTTTTCGATGTACAGACGTGTGGTGGCGTTAATACTTACATTTCTACATCCATGATTTCAGGAAAGTTAGAAGGGGCTATCAAGAGAGTCTGTGTCATTTAGTGTCTTCATCTGTGTCATATTATGGCTGTAAATGAACAAATTACAAAAAATATCAACCGAGTGGCGACCTACACTAAGATCACCAGCTAGTGCTTATGATCTGAGTGTCCTCCCGCCGTCGTCGTCGCCCGAAGAAGAAAAAAACGAGTAGGGACATTTGAAACCGTATATACTTGCAGATACAAAGCATAAAACAACACTGAAACAGGAAAGACTGAAAGCGAGACATACTTTAAGCTACAACTAGAATTAAAAAAAAACTCAAATTCGCGCAGGAGCAGCAAAGTAATTTAGTTATAGTAATTTACAAAGTCATTTAGTCATTTAATTGGGCAGTTGATGTTAAGTAAGTATCTAGTTTGTTCTTAATCGCCTCAACCGTGTTACTACTTGTGCTGGAAGGGAGATCCAAATATTAGCAACCCTATTAGATAGAAAGTGTTCCGTTTTGTTTGACCGAGAAGAAGAAGAAGAAGAAGAAGAAGGCAGAGAAGAGAGCGGCTGACCATCATGAGAGGAGAGGAGAGGCAAGCGGTGTGTTAAGGGGGGGAGGGGGGTTCCAGGGGGTCAGGGAGGGGGGGGTTAGAGGCATATGTTAGGGGGGGGGAGAACTCTTAACAGGCGGCGACTTTGGTGGCCTACAGAGGTGACTGCAGATGAGAACGTGCCTATACCTCCCTGCCTCCCTGCCTGCCTGCCTGCCTGCCTGCCTGCCTGCCTCACACACGCCCGTAACCTTGTCTGATGGGATTATCTTTCGTTCGTACATATATGAGGCGTTTAGAACCAAGATAAAGAGACAGAAGGTAACGTCACCTCCCCGGGGCGTCGAGGCAAAATCAGTCCTTTGTGCGCATGACGTCAATGGGTATCGCGCCAACGGCGCCACCGTTCAAATAGTTTATGGCCTCACTCAGGCCTCACCGCCGACCCGACACCTGACACCTCCCACCATATCTCTCTCTCTCTCTCTCTCCTCTCTTCTCTCCTCTCTCTCTCTCTCTCTCTCTCTCTCTCTCCTCTCTCTCTCTCTCTCTCTCTCCTCTCTCTCTCTCTCTCTCTCTCTCTCTCTCTCTCTCTCTCTCTCTCTCTCCTCTCTCTCTCTCTCCTCTCTCTCTCTCCTCTCTCCTCTCTCTCTCTCTCTCTCTTCTCCTTCCCGTCCACCCTATTCTTTACTTATCGTTTTGTACTCGAGAAGAGAGAGAAAGCGAGACAGAGAGAGATCGAGAGATGAGAGAGGAGAGAGAGAGAGAGAGAGTCTCTAGCTAGCACACAAGCTGGGACGAGACCCTTTGGTTGTGCCGCTGTTGCCGCTTAGCGGGACAAGCAAAGTTCATTCCCACCTGAATGCAAGCCATGCCTTATTTTCTTATGTTCTTATGTTCATACCTTTCCCTCCCTTACCTCTCTCCTATCCCTCCCTACCTCTTCCTCTCCTCCTCCTCCTCCCCCCTCTCTCCTCCTATCCTCCTCCTCCTCCTCCCTCCCTCCTCCCATCCTCTCCATCTTCTCTTTCACTCTCACCTCCTCCTTGCCCTCTTAATTCTATTGACGTCACTTCCCCAGCGCGGCAAAAGGGAGGTGACGTTACTTCTGTCTCTTACCTTGTTTAGAACCAAAGGGGCCTTCGCACCAAAAGTAATTTCGAGTAATTAAGCTTAAGTTAATTATTATCACGGGGAGTATTATATGTCGCACGTATTATAAAAAAGAATGAAAAAACAAAAGGATATTATCGTTTTTTTTATATCTAGTTATGTACATTGGTGATTGAATGGATCAGTAGACAGGTAGAGGGAGTCAAGAGAGTTTTAAAGGGGGGCAGATAAATTCAGGTGGGGGAATGGTGGATGTAGGTAGTGTTGGTACAGAATCCCCTGAACCTCACGGCCTCTTGTAGTTTCCCTTTTATTTTCTTTGTTTCTTATTTTTTTATGTGTGTGACAGTCAGTATAGGTGTGATTGTGGTAGCGGGTAAACACGTTTTATTTTGGTTATAGGCACTCAGGAGGGTTGTTAATAGTTTGAGATTGTAGGATAGGTACTGGTAGGTATGGGCAAAGACTCTGTTACTTTTTTTTTTTTTTTTTTTTTTTTTAACATCACAAGGAACTGGAAAGGGCACAACAAAAATGGGTAAAAAACCGTTTACCAAAAAAAGAAAAATAAAAATAAAAAAACAGAGGGGTAGGCCAATTTTGTTCGGGGGGTGTCTTGTTACTCTTCTTTGAAAAGTTTAAAGTCGGGAAAAGGGGAAAAAAATGAAACAGAAGAGGGGTCAGAGTTTACCAGTGAAAGGGTGAAAAGTAAGATCTGATTAACTCTTGCATTAGGAAAGGGACAAATGGGAGGGGAAGGGTAGAAATCTTGTGCAGCGAGGCCCGGGAGGGGGGAGGCATCAGTTAGCAATTCAAAGGCATGAGCATGAAAAAAACGGTAAAGAGAGCAAGAGAAGCCATTGCGGCGGTGTTTTAAAGGGATTGAAAACATCGTAAAGGGGAGGTTTTGATGAGACGAAAAGTTTTGACTCAACCTTTTAGGAGGGTATGAGTGGATCCCCCCCAAACTGGAACTACCCCATACTGGGGCGGATAAGGCCCCCTTAGAGAAAAACAATTGGGGGGGAAAAAAAAAAAGGCCCAGACGCCACAGCACCCTAACTTCTTGAAGCTGTTTTAAAAGAATGAGATGGAGATTTCCATTCGGTTTTTAGAAAGGGATAGTCCTAGAATGTTCTTGTAGAAGAGGACAGTTGATGTCATTAAGAAGAGGGGTTTTTCTGGAGGTTTTGTCGAGGAGATGGGTGAAAAAATTGGGTTTTTGAGCATTGAAAAAAACAAGGTTTGCTTTGCCCCAATCAGAAATTTGAAAGATCAGAAGTTGGCGCCGGGGCTTCTTCCGTAAATCACTATTCCTTTTGATTTGGACGTCTAAAAACGACGTTAAAAAATGCGGAAATCTCGCGTAGGAGGGATGGGGCTTTGTTTTAGACTTAGAAGACATTAATAAAAAAATAGAAAGAGAGGGGGTATAGGAAGAACCCTGGGAACCCTATGATAGATTTGGGAGAAGAAAATTTTCCGTCTACAGTGCTAAATAAAAAGGGTTTAAAAGGGAAAATTTAAAAAATAAAGGGTACAGAGAGAAGGTAAAAACCCAAAGGGGGTTTTTTTTGGAAAATTAAAGATTTTGCCAGACTCATCAAAAGTTTTTGATATGTCAAGGAACAGCAAAAGTTCACCAAACCCCAAAGGGAGATGACCAGTTTAGTTGGAAAGCTAAAGATCCCCAGTAGAGCCTTTACGGGAAAACCCTACTGACGATCATAGAAGATTTAGCAAAAATGCTTTAAGAAACTTCTTATTAAGTATAGATTAAAAAAATTTTAAAAGGGAGGAAGTCAAAGTAAGGACGGGGTTTGAAGGATTGAACGGTCACCCTTTTTAGGGGAAAAGTTGGATGGAGCAAACTTCCCGCAAAAAGGAAAGGGGAAGTAGATAGACAAAGACGGAAAAATTTACCAGGGAAGGTGCAAGCACAGAAGCCAGTTTTTTAGAAAATGGGGGGACCCTCGGACCGTAAGCCTTCCGAGGATCCAGGGGGAAAGGGCAAAAAAAACATCTTCGAAGGGTTTAATGACACATAATATATCGGGGTGGGGAGAAAAAGGAAAAATCCCTTCTCAGCCGGGAATTTTTAGCAAAAGTTTGAGCGAAGAGTTCAGCTTTTTGAAGTAATGAGACAGCTGTGGAGCCTCTGGGGAAGCTAGGAGGGAAAGATAAGAAAAAAAATTGTGTGAATGTTATTTCTAGATGCCCAAAAACACGAGAGGAATTTTTATTCAGAAAAATTTTGACATTTTCTATGAATGAAAGAGTTTTTGGTAAGTTGAAATAAAAAATTTGGCTGATTAGGGGAAAAATAAGGGCTGATTTCGGAGATGGATGCTTACGGTACCTTTGTGACCACCTTCTTCTCGGGGCAGCATGAGAAAAAGCAGAGTTTTAAACAAAGGTTGAGGGCTTTTGGATTAGAGAAAATTGTGAAATTAAGCCTCCTGCCAGAATATGACCTCAGGGTTTTGCCTCTGCACAAAGAATGGGTTTTGACATGGAAGAGTAATCTTCCATGGAAAAACAAATATACTGCCTTAGGTCTTCCCATTAGAGAGTTTTAAGTGCCAGAAGCACCTCCGCTTAGGGGATCCCGAGACGGGACCGGAGCGATAGGACAGGTTACAGAAAAGATTGTTCGGGGAAAACCCCAAAGGAGAGAAAAATTTACGAGTAAGAGAAGGGGTTTGTAAATTAGGAAAAAATCAAGAATGTTGGGCGTGCTCCAAAGGGGGTCGGAAAACGGGAGGGGGGGCTGCACCCCTGCTCTGGGCTTGGAGGATAAAAAGCTGTAGGGTTGTTTACCAGGTTGGTCTGAAAGAAGATGATAGCCAAAGCTGGTGGTGAAAATTGAAGTCCCCAAATGGAAAAATTTTAGCTAAAGGAAAAAAGAATGAGATGGCTCCCCTTTTGATGTTTTTAAAAAGTCGAAAAATTTTTCATAGTCAGGGAGTTAGGTGAAGAATTTTTTCAGCCCAGATAAATTTAGTAAGAGAGTGACTTGAAGTCGAAACCAGAGGTGAAAATTTTGGAAATTTAAGGCCGTGGCCCAGAGCAAGTATGTCATTGCCAATATACCCAAGCCGCTTTGGACTTAAAATTTTAAAAGAGACAGTAAGGGAACAGAAAAAAAATCTGCTGCAGTGTCCGCCAACTGAGTTTCGGGGGAAAAGAAGATGGGGTTTTGAGGGGAAGATGATGTTCGACGAGAGAAAATTAGATACTAGGACCTTTGGGATATTAGGTTATAGGGGGTTAGGTTAAAAGGGGTTTTTGGGTTTTAGGTTTTCAGGGGTTTTGTTAGGTTTTTGGGTATGGGGAGGGTTTAATTTTGGTTAGGTATAGGAAAGACTACTGTATACTGGATTGCTTTCTCGTTTTGGGCTATTTTCCAGGGAGGCCAAATTTGCATTTCCCACATTTTCGAACACACTCCCATTTCCCTTTTTTATGGTTTTTTAAAATATAAAGAAATTTCTGTTATCTTCGTAAATATTTTTTTCTATAATATTATCAAATAAAAAAAAAAAGTAAAAAAACCCCCTAAAAAAAAAGCCCTTTGGGGAGACTGATGAGGTACACTCAGAAAAGGGGGTTTAATATTAAGGGTAGAATTGTTACTGCACCCTATCCCCCTTTTAAAAACCCATATCCCGGCTGGAGGGTAGATGTTTGGGGGCCGTTAATTTTTCCCCTTTTTCTCCTTTTTCTACCCTTTTTGACGAGAGGGTTGGAAAAGGGTATATTTTTGCTTCGATCCGAAAAGGGTAGAAAAAGGGTGCAGTATTTTTACTACAAAAACCCTTTTTCTACCCTTTTCCTACCCTTTTTTTCTAAGAGTGTATAAGCGATGGTTAGTGTGGCCTAATGTTAAATTGTTATGTTTGTGTCCGTGTAAATGTTGGGCATGTATGATAATGGTGGTGGTGGTGGTTTTGGTGGTGGTTATGATATGTGTTATAACATTATGTTTTATGACTTTACTAAATCCCATCTTTTCCTCATTCTTTTTATATTATTTGTGTTGTATACTCGACTGCTCAATATTTGTGTATATGTATTTTTTTCATTAGATATGCGCTGTTAATTTTGCTTTAACTAATGTCAGCTATTTTCAACCCCTGTTCCCTGTATGTAGCCTACAGTGTTTTCAGGGGGGTGCTGCAGGGGGGGGGTGAGAGAGGGGGGGAAAGAGGGGGTAGGGGTGTGTTTGAGGTGCGTCTGTGTGTTTGTTAATGAGGAGATAGTGGTCCTATATTCCTTGCGTGCGTCAGTTGCTATGTTGGAGGGTGAGTTAGTTTGTGGTGTGTAGCCTTGCTTGGGGGGGGGGGGAGAGAGAGAGAGAGAGGAGAGAGAGAGAGAGGAGAGAGAGAGGAGAGACGGAGGTGGGCTGTGTGGGTGACGGCGTGTATTTGTATTTATTTATAGTTGTTTTGTTTACATTAGGGACTGACCAAGGACAATAAATAGGAAAAATTGTAGTAGGAGTATTTTGGTAGGTTTGGAAGGGATGTATTTACTGTAGGTGTGTAGGGAAGGGAGGTGTGTGTGTGTGTGTGTGTGTGTGTTGTGCGTGTGTGTGTGTGTGTGTGGGTGTGGGGGGAGGGTTTATGCATAAGGAAAGTTGAAACGACTTTAATTAAAAAACGAACGAGGATAGGTAGGCCAACACACACACACACACACACGCACACTCTCTTTTTTCTCTCTCCCTTACAGACGACATCACTAGTTGTTTAAATTATGGATGGGATGTTACAAGAATTATTTACCTATTAATGTAAAACTGATAAGTACTATAGATGATGTACCGCTTATAATAGGAAACAAAGTAAAGTCCTTGTAAAGAGGTGTTAGGATAGACAGGCAGTAGTGTGGTCAAGGCTGTGACCTCCACATCGATAACAATGTCCTCTTGTTTTGCATGTTTTTTGTTGAATAGAAGGAATATTTCTATAACAATTCTGATAGGGTTGTTGAAGGTTTGGATATGTGTTTCTGTGTTCTTGTAATCCTGGCTTCTTGTAATTTCTTGGCTAAACTCGCTGTTATTGTTGTTGTTGTTCTGTGTTGGTGGTGGTAGTGTTGTTGTTGGTTGTTGTTGTTGTTGTTGGTTGTTGTCGTTGTTGTTGTTCTGTTGTTGGTGGTGGTAGTGTTGTTGTTGTTGTTGATGTTGGTGGTGGTAGTGGTGTTGTTGTTGTTCTGTGTTAGTGGTGGTAGTGTTGTGTTGTTGTTGTTGTGTGGTGGTGGTGTCGTTTTTGGTGGTGGTGGTGGGTTGTTTTTGGTGGTGGTTGGTGGTGGTGTTGTTTTGTGGTGGTGGTGTTGTTTGTTGGTGTTGGTGGTTGTTGGTGGTGGTGTTGTTGTTTTTGGTGGTGGTGGTGTTGTTGTTGGTGGTGGTGGTGTTGTCTTATTGTTCCCGCGGCTCACTCCTCAAGCCACCTGGTCAAGAGGGTCAAGTGTGGCCTCGCACCTGTGTTATAAGGGCCGCTACCCCCCTCCCCCCTGACGCCCTGGAGAGTTAGAGGATTGGGGTGTCAAGGGCATGTGGTATACCGGGTCACAGGGCACGAGAGAGGTCACTGTATGGGCTGTATCGAACATTTAGTGCTAAACAAAACAAAAGAATCACTCCTAAGCTATAAGACCGTTGATATTTTTTTATCTATTTTTTTTTTTATTTATCTATGTCTTTAGTGTAGCGACTTTTGATTACTTTACTGTGAAGCGTAATCATTTATCCTATTTAATAATTATATACATGGTAGGTTCATAGGCTAGGGCAGTGTGTGACATGTGTGAGGGGGCGGTATATTAATTTAAATGGAATACAACCAAGACATTTATATTGTGTTGTACATCATAAAAAGACTAGCCAAGATTGGAATACAACAGAAGAAAAAAAGCATACAAAGAGGCAGTGCATTATTTGGGTCCGGAAATGTTAATGTGTAGAGACGGTTACTCCACTGGGGTGTGGCGGCCTCGCGTGTCCACCACTCCCTCAACAAGTCCTTGACGGCGACGCAGCAATCCAGCACGTTGTTGAGGGCGCCCTTGATGTGCTGCTTTCGTGGTGCTGCGTCCACGAGGATGAGGACGGAGAAGCGGCCTCCCAGGTGGTGGAGGTAACGCTTCCCGGCCACTGTCTGCAGCCGCTGCATGAAGCGTCGAGGCACCAGGAGGCTTCGCCGCACCAGGCGTTGGCCTCCTCGTCCTCCCCTGCGTCGGCTGTGATTTGTGACTCACGAGGACTTTGGATCCTCAAGGGGTCTGCCTCCTGCAGGGGGAGGACCTGCTCTTCTGCTTCCTCCAGCACGTCCTCCACCTCAGTGTGTTTATCCTCCTGTGAGTCTCCTGTGTCCTGCAGGGGAGGCTTATCTTTTTGTCCTCGGCCCTGGGCCTCGCTGGCGTCCTCAGTCACGCCTGGTGCGGGCAAGGGCACTGCCTCGCTTCCCTTCTCGTGAGGGCGGTGGTGGCGGGCCAAGGTGTGCCGTGCCCAGGAGCACCCCGCCACCAGGGTCACGAACACAACCACCACCGCCACACACACGATCAACACGAAGCAGAACACAAACGTCTTGTGTTCCTGCTCGGCCTGCTGAACCTGCTGACCTGCTTCTGCAGGCAGGTAGGCCCTTGCTGCCCACCATCATGGGCAGCACCTCCCCCCAGCTGTCACCCAGGGGGAAGCCAAATTCCTCCAGGGGGTCCCTTGGAGAGGCCAGCCACGAGGCGGCGACCTGGTGCCCCGCACCTTCCCCAGCATGCAGGATGGTGTGGCGTCCTGCCTCCAGGCCCTTATCCCCTGGCGCAGCTTGTCGCCCTCCACCACCAAACCCCTCAAAACGAGGGTGATGAGGTGACGAGGCAGAGTATAGGAGGAAGCAGGTTAATTACGAGGAATAGCAGGCATCCATCTTCATTATCTCCACCTTAACTCCATTAGCTAATCGGTATTGAATCCACCCATTATTCCAACTGTGTTCACACCTACCTATCTATTAGTACCGTGAGTCCTTTTCTACTTTTAAGTTTACTACAAATGACCCTACCAACAATAGTTAGTAGTAGTAGTATGTGCCAGTCCTTTGTTGCTTGTGTTTCTTTGATGCGAAGGTCCATAATGGTGCGCAGGTGTTCTCATCTTCCTGGAACTCACCCTCCCTACCTCCCTCTCTCCCTTAATTGTTATGCGTTGTCCTTGTACTACCTCCTTACCGCTAGTCCACTAAGCCTACGCAACTTCCATGTCTCTTTCCTCCTCCTCCTCCTCCTCCTCCTCCTCCTCCTCCTCCTCAATCCCTGCATTAATCACCGCAACCTCTGTATAGCTAGCTCCTCCCCGCGCCCATAAAAGTCTTATCTTCTTATACCCTCTTATATACGCCCCTCCACCTGTCACACACACACACACACACACACCCACCCACACCCACCCACCCACCC
>JACEEZ010002711.1:102500-115000 GCA_016584305.1 Chionoecetes opilio
CTATCTTTCTATCTTTCTTTCTTAATCTATCTTTCTATCTTTCTTTCTTAATCTATCTTTCTATCTTTCTTTCTTAATCTATCTTTCTATCTCTATCTTTCTTTCTTAATCTATCTTTCTATCTCTATCTTTCTTTCTTAGTCTATCTTTCTATCTCATCTTTCTTAATCTATCTTTCTTTCTTAATCTATCTTTCTATCTATCTTTCTTTCTTAATCTATCTTTCTATCTATCTTTCTTTCTTAATCTATCTTTCTATCTTTCTTTCTTAATCTATCTTTCTTTCTTAATCTATCTTTCTATCTTTCTTTCTTAATCTATCTTTCTATCTTTCTTTCTTAATCTATCTTTCTATCTTTCTTTCTTAATCTATCTTTCTATCTATCTTTCTTTCTTAATCTATCTTTCTATCTTTCTTTCTTTAATCCATCTTTCTATCTTTCTTTCTTAATCTATCTTTATTTGTAATCTATCTTTCTATCTTTCTTTCTTAGTCTATCTTTCTATCTTTCTTTCTTAATCTATCTCTACCTTTCTTTCTATCTATCTTTCTTTCTTTCTTTCTTAATCTATCTTTCTATCTTTCTTTCTTAATCTATCTCTACCTTTCTTTCTATCTATCTTTCTTTCTTTCTTTCTTAATCTATCTTTCTATCTTTCTTTCTTAATCTATCTTTCTATCTTTCTTTCTTAATCTATCTTTCTTTCTTAATCTATCTTTCTATTTTTCTTTCTTAATCTATCTTTCTATCTTTCTTTCTTAATCTATCTATCTTTCTTTTTAATGTTTCTATCTTTCTTTCTTAATCTATCTATCTTTCTTTTTAATGTTTCTATCTTTCTTTCTTAATCTATCTTTCTATCTTTCTTTCTTAATCTATCTTTCTTTGTAATTTATCTTTTGTCCATTAGTCAACCTTTTGTTGAAGTGAAGAGTGTATCTATGTATCTCTTCTTTGTTCTTAAGTGTTGCATAAGACTTGTTGATACGCCCTTATAGCCGTAACACAGGAGCTGGGGTGATATTTCTTATGGGGCTTTTTATGTTCTTATGTTCTTATGTTCTTATGTTCTTCTTATGTTCTTATGTTCTTTGGTTCTTATGGTTCTTATGTTCTTCTGTTCTTATGGGGCTTCTTATGTTCGTATGTTCTTATGTTCTTCTTATGTTGTTCTTCTTATATTCTTATGTTCTTATGTTCGTATGTTCTTCTTATGTTCTTATTTTCTTCTTATGTTCTTCTTATGTTCTTATGTTCTTCTTATGTTCTTATTTCCACTATTGTGTTCTCATCTCTTCAAGTCTTCCTCCCATAAATAATTTTAAAAACGGAGAACTAAGAAACTATAGTCTATTTTTTTGAACAAGGCAAAAAATCCTGCCCCTTTGCTGCTTACTGACTGATATTTGATGCCAGGAGAAGGGAATACTACGCTTACTTCTAAATGTCAGCTGTATTTTATCATAGTTAACCATAGTATCAGGTAAACATAGGCATCATTTTAAGCATGAACCTTATGATAACATGACATTTTGGCCTTGTTGAAAAAAAATAGACCATAGTGCACTCTACGTTGAAAGAAAATACGTGTTTAAATTCTCTCTTATTCCCTTCCTTTCCTCGTGTTTCTCTTCCCTTCCCTTCTCTTACCCTTTTTTCCTCTGTCTCTCTCTCTCTCTCTCTTCCTTTCTTTATTATACTGTACCCCTTCTTCTTTCTTCCCTTCCCTTCTCTTCCCCTCATATTCTTGGCACCCCTTTGTCTCTCTCTCTCTTCTCTCCTCTCTCTCTCTCTCTCTCTCTCCTCTCTCTCTCTCTCTCTCTCTCTCTCTCTCTCTCTCTTCTCTCTCTCTCTCTCTTTCTCCTCCTCTCTCTCTCCTCCTCTCTCTCTCTCTCTCTCTCTCTCCCCTATAATTATGAATATTGTTAATAAAAATAATAACTACCCACCTTCTAACCTTGAACACTTCAGGCTATTTTTTTTCATCATCAATTTTTTGCCACCATCATTATTTAACGAGCTTTTTATGTGGCGCCTTTCCATATACGGGAGGACTAAATAGTAAAAGAAAAGGTAGGCTATAAAAAACGGCACAAAAAGTGGATGTGGTATAGGTTAAATCTCAATCATTGGTTCTATAATATTTTGTCTCGCCTCCTCAGCCTAGCCATGGATACCCCTCCCCCATCTATCCCTTCAGCCTAGCCATGGATACCACTCCCCTCTCTATCCCTTCAGCCTAGCCATGGATACCACTCCCCTCTCTATCCCTTCAGCCTAGCCATGGATACCACCCCCCCTCTATCCCTTCAGCCTAGCCATGGATACCACTCTTCCCTCTATCCCTTCAGCCTAGCCATGGATACCCCTCCCCCCTCTATCCCTTCAGCCTAGCCATGGATACCCCTCCCCCCTCTATCCCTTCAGCCTAGCCATGGATACCACTCTTCCCTCTATCCCTTCAGCCTAGCCATGGATACCACTCCCCCCTCTATCCCTTCAGCCTAGCCATGGATACAACTCCCCCCTATCCCTTCAGCCTCCTCAGCCTAGCCATGGATACCACTCCCCCCTCTATCCCTTCAGCCTAGCCATGGATACCCCTCCCCCCTCTATCCCTTCAGCCTAGCCATGGATACCACTCCTCCCTCTATCCCTTCAGCCTAGCCATGGATACCACTCCCCCCCCTATCCCTTCAGCCTCCTCAGCCTAGCCATGGATACCACTCCCCCCTCTATCCCTTCAGCCTAGCCATGGATACCACTCCCCCCTCTATCCCTTCAGCCTAGCCATGGATACCCCTCCCCCCTCTATCCCTTCAGCCTAGCCATGGATACCACTCCCCCCTCTATCCCTTCAGCCTAGCCATGGATACCACTCCCCCCTCTATCCCTTCAGCCTAGCCATGGATACCACTCCCCCCCTATCCCTTCAGCCTCCTCAGCCTAGCCATGGATACCACTCCCCCCTCTATCCCTTCAGCCTAGCCATGGATACCCCTCCCCCCCTCTATCCCTTCAGCCTAGCCATGGATACCCCTCCCCCCTCTATCCCTTCAGCCTAGCCATGGATACCACTCCCCCTCTATCCCTTCATGCTAGCCATGGATACCCCTCCCCCCTCTATCCCTTCAGCCTCCTCAGCCTAGCCATGGATACCACTCCCCCCTCTATCCCTTCAGCCTAGCCATGGATACCACTCCCCCCTCTATCCCTTCAGCCTAGCCATGGATACCCCTCCCCCCTCTATCCCTTCAGCCTAGCCATGGATACCCCTCCCCCTCTATCCCTTCAGCCTAGCCATGGATACCACTCCCCCCTCTATCCCTTCAGCCTAGCCATGGATACCACTCCCCCCTCTATCCCTTCAGCCTAGCCATGGATACCACTCCCCCTCTATCCCTTCAGCCTAGCCATGGATACCACTCCCCCCTCTATCCCTTCAGCCTAGCCATGGATACCCCTCACCCCTCTATCCCTTCAGCCTAGCCATGGATACCACTCCCCTCTATCCCTTCAGCCTAGCCATGGATACCACTCCCCCCTCTATCCCTTCAGCCTAGCCATGGATACCACTCCCCCTCTATCCCTTCAGCCTAGCCATGGATACCACTCCCCCCTCTATCCCTTCAGCCTAGCCATGGATACCACTCCCCCTCTATCCCTTCAGCCTAGCCATGGATACCCCTCCCCCTCTATCCCTTCAGCCTAGCCATGGATACCCCTCCCCCCTCTATCCCTTCAGCCTAGCCATGGATACTACTCTTCCCTCTATCCCTTCAGCCTAGCCATGGATACCACTCTTCCCTCTATCCCTTCAGCCTAGCCATGGATACTACTCTTCCCTCTATCCCTTCAGCCTAGCCATGGATACCACTCTTCCCTCTATCCCTTCAGCCTAGCCATGGATACCACTCTTCCCTCTATCCCTTCATGTTTATTATGTATTTGATTGATTGATTGATTGATTGATAATTTTTTTTATTGGCCTTAATATTATACAAGTTATTATACATGTAGAGAAAATGTCAAAGCCTTTGTCCATTGAGTCGTAACTCTTTTATGGACTTTATGCTAAAATAAGAGGTCAGCAGATGTAGCGTGTAGGACGGCCTAATGCTAATTTACATATGAAAAACTAAATTAAATAAAAAAAATTATATTCCCTACTGAATATACTACTTAATTTTATCAATTAAATTAAATAAATTTAATAAGTATATTAAAGAATATACACAAACAAGCATTCATACCATAACAGTACACATACATAATAGTAAGTAATAGTAATAGTATTTGATTTATTCAGACAGTTGTTAATCACATGTACACAACAGTTACAGACGGCTTAGCCCCTTGTGCTCCAGAACGTAATTGTTTGTTGTACTATAACCACCATTCCACGATTGTAATGAACATAGCAATATTATATAGATATGACCTGTTTAAAATCCTTG
This sequence comes from Chionoecetes opilio, assembly GCA_016584305.1. Lineage (NCBI taxonomy): Eukaryota > Metazoa > Arthropoda > Malacostraca > Decapoda > Majidae > Chionoecetes > Chionoecetes opilio. The sequence goes on from JACEEZ010002711.1 coordinate 106,960, forward strand.
TCCATTAGCTAATTTGGTTTATTTAGTTATTTTCACGTAGTTTTATGGCTAATAACAGACGATTTCATATAGCAAAGGAAAGATCTGGGCGTGAAGGGGTTAAACCGTAGATGAATGACAAACTTTCAGCTTCTACAATATGTGTTTATTGTGTTGTATTTATGTAGCTAGTTTCATTGACACATAACCACAACGGTACATTTTTATGGTCAATAAACATCCTATATATATATATATAAATATCTAATACAAATATATATCTATATCTATATATATATACTTATATATCTATCTCTGGCGGGGGGGGGGGGTTCTCTTAATCCACCCTCACCAACACTCTCCTCTCCCTTCACCTTGTTTGTCTGCCACACACACCTGGCCGCCTCCTTGTGACCCGCCACACGCGTCCCCGGCTCGGCGGTCCCCTTGTGTGGCACTCGCCGGGGCTCGGGTATGCCGCGCCCACCCTCCCCTCTGACTCCACCCCGCAGTGCCGCTCCCCCCACGGGCGCGGCACCGGTGTGATAGTGCGTGTGTCGCTGGCTTGTACCTGTGGTGGGTCAGTGCCCTCCCCTGATCCTATCTTGTGCCAAACTCAAGCCAAGATGATTCAGATATCTACATCTTTTCTAAGGCCTATACCCAATATTTGATGAAAAGTCAAATTAGTCAATAAGTATTTAGTCAATTCATGTTAACTGTACTACGTTACAAAATTAATGGGTTTTCATCTTCAAATGCCATATAAGGATGAAAAGATTAAGAATTGACATTATATGCGTTCAGTAAACCCTCGTTTTTTTGGACTAAAAGGGGGGTAAGGTTGTCCGGAATTTAAAAAACCCGAAAATACTACTAGCCTTCTTCTTATTTATTTGGTGGGGGTGGGAGGAGCCTTCGACTTCACTTTTTTTGTTTGTTCCTGTAACGCGTAGAAACTATGGTGATAGGTAGATAAGGATGGTAGATAAGTCACATAGAGTTTAGTCCTGTAGAGTTGTTGCTGTGTGTTCTTCTTTTGTATTCCTTTGTATCTCCTCCTCCTCCTCATCATCATCATCATCATCATCATCATCATCATCATCATCCTCGTCGTCGTCGTCGTCGTCCTCTTTTCTTCCCTTTCCTACATGGGCTGAAGAGGTGTATAATATTTTTTTTTAAGAACAAATATATAATACTATAGTCTCATCACTTAAGCTGTGTTCTCGTGGGAGCTGCTCGATGCCTACCTGAGTATGTTATGGTGGTCGCTGGTGTGTTTGCTGTGGCTACCAAATCCACACCACACCATACCCAGCCGCGTGGATCAGCCAATCAGCGAAGTTCCTTACATACTCTGTGGCACGAGCAGCTCCCAGTATCCAGCTTATGAATAGACATATGTCGTTACATTCAGTCTTGGGTTTTGTTGTTTGGAGTATGTTTCTCGGAACTGCGATGTGTGTGGGTGTTTGTGTATTGTTGATGTGTGTGTTAATGTCAAGTCATGATTAATTGAAGATGTATAAAATTAAGGAAAGGTTTGTTTACATTTCTTGGGAAGTCATTGTTTACATTTCTTTGGAAGTCATTGTTTACATTTCTTTGGAAGTCATTGTTTACATTTCTTGGGAAGGCATTGTTTACATTTCTTGGGAAGTCATTGTTTACATTTCTTGGGAAGGCATTGTTTACATTTCTTGGGAAGTCATTGTTTACATTTCTTGGGAAGTCATTGTTTACATTTCTTGGGAAGTCATTGTTGTCATTTCTTGGGAAGTCATTGTTGTCATTTCTTGGGAAGGCATTGTTTACGTTTCTTGGGAAGGCATTGTTGTCATTTCTTTGGAAGGCATTGTTTACATTTCTTGGGAAGTCATTGTTTACATTTCTTGGGAAGTCATTGTTGTCATTTCTTGGGAAGTCATTGTTGTCATTTCTTTGGGAAGGCATTGTTGACATTTCTTGGGAAGGCATTGTTGACATTTCTTGGGAAGTCATTGTTTACATTTCTTGGGAAGGCATTGTTTACATTTCTTGGGAAGTCATTGTTTACATTTCTTGGGAAGGCATTGTTTACATTTCTTGGGAAGTCATTGTTTACATTTCTTGGGAAGTCATTGTTGTCATTTCTTGGGAAGTCATTGTTTACATTTCTTGGGAAGGCATTGTTGACGTTTCTTGGGAAGTCATTGTTGACATTTCTTGGGAAGTCATTGTTTACATTTCTTGGGAAGTCATTGTTGTCATCATCATTATTCGTGTCCGTGCGTGGCGTCCGGTGTGGGTGATGAATATGCATTGACGCGTGTCCTTGAGGAACTTGCCTTGTTAATTATGTCATGCAAAAGAGAGAGGAATTCCTGGAATGACATGACGACCCGATGCATGCAAACTACAACATAATGACTTAGCTCCTCTGATACAAGCCACTCATACATAGCATTCCTTGTTTATATTAGCACGTATTAAGATTCTTCTCTTTTTGTAGTATTAAGTATTAGTACCTTTTAGCCCCTTGAGACCCAGAGCGTAATTTCCATTGTAATTTGTGTACCATTAGACGATTTTTAGTGAATATAAGCAATATTTTATAGATATGACTGTTCAGTATCCTTGTCGACTAACTAATTTGGTATATTCAGTTACTTTTCGTAATTGTATGGCTCAACAACAGACGATTTTATATAACAAAGGACAGATCTGGGCGTCGTGAAGGGGTTGATGACTTAGATCCTCTGATACAAGTCACTCATACTTATCATTCCTTGTTTAGCGTGTAAGAATCTTCTCTATTTGTAGTATTAAGTATAAGTACCTTTTTAATACCATGCCATTTTTTTCCTTTATTTTAATCATTCATCTCCACACACAACAACATTATATTACTTTAGAAACAATCGCCATCTTTCTGAAACACCAGTACATGACACATACCTGTAGCTTGATAAAGCGTTGAATTGGGCGGGGGGGAGGCTATTTTGGGTCATCCTGGGATATTTATGGCTTTTTTTGGGGGGGGGGTAGGTAGGGCTATGTAGGACAATTGCAATGTTTTTCTTACGTTCTGATTCTATGTGTAGGTGAAATGTACTCCAGAATTGCCTTATTAGACCTGAAAGTAATGATAATGTTTGTTTTCCATAGATTTTTTGTGTTTCTTTACTCTGTAGGACAAATACAATGTTTACCTTACGATCTGATTATATGTACAGGTGAAATATACTCCAGAATTGCCTTATTAGACCTGAAAGTAATGCTAATGTTTGTGTCATAGATTTTTTGTGTTTCTTTACTCTGTAGGGCAAATACAATGTTTTTCTTACGTTCTGATTCTATGTGTAGGTGAAATGTACTCCAGAATTGCCTTATTAGACCTGAAAGTAATGCTAAAGTTTGTTTTCCATATTTTTTGTGTTTCTTTACTCTGTAGGACAAATACAGTGGGTTTTTTTACGTTCTGATTCTATGTGTGGGTGAAATGTACTCCAGAATTGCCTTATTAGACCTGAAAGTAATGATAATATTTGTGTTTATTCAATCTGTAGGGCAATTACAATGTTTTTCTTACGTTCTGATTCTATGTGTAGGTGAAATGAACTCCAGAATTGCCTTATTAGACCTGAAAGTAATGATAATGTTTGTGCATCCTAGATTTTCCTGCATGAAGCGCTGGGTTGACAAGCGGTGTGTGTTGGGTTGTGGACAATAACTTTTCTTGGGGTGAGGGTTGTGAAGGAGTAAGGCTGGCGTGTATATAGGGCAATGGAAGGGCAAGGAAGCAGGGTAATGGCTCCTAATGACCCAGCCCCCGCCCCCCCACCACACATTAGGGCAATCACCTGTAATTACCCTCCATAAGATTGGCCAGGTGGAAGGGAAGGGAGGAGACGCCAGGGTGATTTAGATAATGATTTGGTTGTGCTTCTCAGAAAGGTCATTGTATTTATTTTCTAAATAACCCTAAATCACCTTTAAACACCCTTAAATCACTCTTAAACCCCTTAAATCCCCCTAAACCACCCTTAACACCCCTAAAACACCTTAGTCGCGTCATGCTTACCTTCTGGAAATGTGTGTGTGTGTGTGTGTGTGTGTGTGTATGTGTATGTGTGTGTGTGTGTGTGTGTGTTAAAGAGAGGGAACAGTTGGGATGGGGAGAGAGAGAAGGAGGGAAGGAGGGAGGGAATACAAGTTGAAGAAGAATTAGAACAAAGGAAGAGGTAGGAGAGGTTGTTCAGATGCCAATATTAATGACTACACGTTGTCGATATAACAGTTTATTACACTGTTAACCTGAAGGTGTGGGCGGGAAGTATTGGAAGGAACCAGTTGACCGGATGACTTTGTGGGTGGAAATTAAAAGGCTAGGGGAACGTGCATAATGAGAGAGAGAGGAGAGAGAGAGAGAGAGAGAGAGAGAGAGAGAGAGAGAGAGAGAGAGAGAGAGAGAGAGAGAGAGAGAGAGAGAGAGAGAGAGAGAGAGAGAGAGAGAGAGAGAGAGAGAGAGAGAGAGAGAGAGAATTATAATATATTCATTAATTTTCTTGTTTAATATTTTTGTGTTTTTATGATAAGTGTTGAAGTTGATGAGGTGGCAAGGTGTGTGTGTGTGTGTGTGTGTGTGTGTGTGTAGGTGTGGGTGTGTGTGGGTGTGTGTAGGTGTGTGTGTGTGTGTGTGGCGGAAGGGAAGCAGATGTCTTGTTTGTTTGTTGACGTAGTGAGGGAATGAGGAGCCGGGAAGAGTGATGAGAAACAGAGCTGACCAGCCGTGTGTGTGTGTGTGTGTGTGTGTGTGTGTGTGTGTGTGTCTGTGTGTCTGTGTGTGTGAAGTTATGGCAATAGTGAAAATTATAATGATTGTAATGCTAATATAAATGATGATGATAGTAATAATGACGATAACGATGATGAGTCAATAACAACCAACAGCTTAAGGGGAGAGAGAGAGAGAGCACGGCACAGCTTAAGGGGAGAGAGAGAGAGAGCACGGCACAGCTTAAGGGGAGGGGTAAGCATCCAGGTCATCATATAGAAGGAAGGGTTGAAATTTTATGAACCTTTAACACCTTGAGACCCAGAACGTAATTTCCATTGTAATTTGTGTGCCATTAGACGATTTTTACTGATTATAAGCAATATTTTATAGATATGACCTGTTTAGTATCCTTATCAACTAACTCATTTGGTATATTCAGTTACTTTTCGTAATCTATGGCTCGACAACATACATTTTTTATAGCAAAGGAAAGATCTGGGCGTGAAGGGGTTAACACAATGTTGGGACTATTACAAAATTGCTTCAAACCAAAAATCAAGACATTTTGATCATTTCTTTTTTCTTTTGTTTAAAACGTAAATTCTTTGTTGTTACTCCTCCTTCAGGTTTGCTACTTATACTTATTTTTAAAGTTCATTTTAAAGAGGAAGTTTATTTTTATTAAATTGGTAGCTGGAATTTGAATTTTTTTATTAGTTTTCAAGATATATACAATTTTCGAAGAACATAAAACAACAGTAGACTTTTTGCCTACAGCAGCTACAACTACTCTGGCAGCTAGTAGGCTTTTTAACAAAAAGCCTACTAGCTGCCTGTCCCTAAAAAAGTGACAAAAACCTACTAGCTGCCTGTCCCTAAAAAAAAGTGACAAAAAGCCTACTAGCTGCCAGTCCCTAAAAAAAGTGACAAAAAGCCTACTAGCTGCCTGTCCCTAAAAAAAGTGACAAAAAGCCTACTAGCTGCCTGTCCCTAAAAAAAGCGACAAAAAGCCTACTAGCTGCCTGTCCCTAAAAAAAGTGACAAAAAGCCTACTAGCTGCCTGTCCCTAAAAGAAGTGACAAAAAGCCTACTAGCTGCCTATCCCTAAAAGAAGTGACAAAAAGCCTACTAGCTGCCAGTCCCTAAAAAAAAAGTGACAAAAAGCCTACTAGCTGCCAGTCCCTAAAAAAAAAGTGACAAAAAGCCTACTAGCTGCCTGTCCCTAAAAAAAAAGTAACAAAAAGCCTACTAGCTGCCTGTCCCTAAAAAAAGTAACAAAAAGCCTACTAGCTGCCTGTCCCTAAAAAAAGTGACAAAAAGCCTACTAGCTGCCAGTCCCTAAAAAAAGTGACAAAAAGCCTACTAGCTGCCTGTCCCTAAAAAAAGTGACAAAAAGCCTACTAGCTGCCTGTCCCTTAAAAAAAGTGACAAAAAGCCTACTAGCTGCCAGTCCCTAAAAAAAATGACAAAAAGCCTACTAGCTGCCAGTCCCTAAAAAAAGTGACAAAAAGCCTACTAGCTGCCAGTCCCTAAAAAAAATGACAAAAAGCCTACTACCCAGTCCCTAAAAAAAAGTGACAAAAACCTACTATGCCATCCCTAAAAAATGGACAAAAAACCTCTACTGCCTTTTCCTAAAAAAAGTGACAAAAAGCCTACTAGCTGCCAGTCCCTAAAAAAAAGGACAACAAGCCTACTAGCAATAACCCTACTAGAGATTGTATGAAACTTGGTTGGACAAAATGTTAAATAGGCCTATATATATATTTAGTAATCATGACCAAAGCTACTTATTTCCTCAGTCCTCAGTTCCAAAGTTATATATTTATTTTGTAATCCTACTTTCTCGAGTCCTCCCTTCATTGCGTAATCTTTCTGTCTTCAACACTCTCATTCATCCTTCTTCGCCTTGTTATTGCTTCTTGTGCACTCCCTCTCCTCTCCTCCTCATCTATGAAGGATATGAATAGACCAGTGAAGGGGGAGTGAGGGGAGGAGTGAGGGAGTGAGGGAGGAGTAAGATGAGGGAGTGAGGGAGGAGTAAGAGGAGTGAGTGAGTGAGGGGAGGAGTAAGAAGAGGAGTGAGTGAGTAAGAGGAAGAGTAAGAAGAGTGAGGGAGTGAGAGGAGAAGTAAGAGGGAGTGAGTGAGAGAGGAAGGGGAGGAGTAAGGAGGAGTGAATGAGTGAAGGGAGAGGAATAACAGGAGGAGTGAGTGAGTGAAGGGAGAAGTAAGAAGAGGAGTAAGAGGAGTGCGTAAGGGGAGGAGTAAGAGTAGGAGGGAGTGAGTGAGGGGAGGAGTAAGAAGAGGGGGGAGTGAGTGGGGGGGAGTAAGAGAAGGAGGGAGGGGGAGGAGAAAGGGAGGGTGAGGGGGAAGTAGGGAGGGCGTGAGTGAGTGAGGGGGGAGAAGAAGGAAGGGGGAAAGAGTGAAGGGGGGGGAGTAAAGGGAAGGGGAGAGGGGAGGGGGGTGGGGGTAAGAGGGAAAGAGGGGAGGGGGGGGGGGAGTGAAGGGAAGGGGGGGGGGAGTAGAGGGAAAGGGGAGGGGAGGGGGGGAGTTTCGAAGGATTTCCCCGCTATTAAAAAAAAAGTTCCCCTTTTCATTTTTAAGATACTTTTTATATGTTGTGATACGCTTTTTTTTTGTGTGTGTGTGTGTGTGTGTGTGTGTGTGTGTGTGTGGATGGATAGTATTGCTTTTTTTATAAGAAAAAAGTTTCTTTTATGAGAGAGAGAGGAGGAGAGAAAAGAAGAGAGAGAGACAGGGAAGAGAGAGAGGGGGAGGAGAGAGAGAGAGAGAGAGAGAGAAGTGTTGTATTGGAAAAGGGAGGAAGGATCTTAGTTTTCCTTATCCAGCTCCCATAAACTATCGACTCAGTATTTCAAAAGGGGAGAGAGAGAGAGAGGAGAGAGAGAGAAAGAGGGGAGAGAGAAGAGGAGAGAGAAGTAAAGGAACAGACAAGCGAGAGAAGAGGGGGAAAAAAAAGTATGGAACAGACAAAAAGAGAGAGAGAAAGAGAGAGAGAGAGAAGAGAGAGAGGAGGAGAGAAAGGGGAGAGAGGAGAGGAGAGAGAGAGAAGAAAGGCAGAAGGAGGGAGAGGGGGCCCAAAAGGGGGGTAGGGAAATGATACCCAACACTGCGATAACAAAAGGGCGTTCTCTCGACCCTGAAGAACTTTATAACTCATTTTCTAGACTTCATCTTCATCCTCTCTCTCTCTCTCTCTCTCTCTCTCTCTCTCTCTCTCTCTCTCTCTCCTCCCCCCCTCCTCTCTCTCTCTCTCTCCTGTCTGTTCCATTACTGTT
>JACEEZ010002711.1:117500-120000 GCA_016584305.1 Chionoecetes opilio
GACGTCGCGGAAATATTGATGTTGCTGTCACTCATTGCTGTGCTTGGAGGAAGTATGAATGGAGGCGCCCTCAGCCGCGCGGCCTGTGTTGTCTGGTGGGCAGTGGTGAAGCCACTTTTCTCCCCCGTCCGCCACACTGCTGTGGGCAATGTCTGGGTGACTGAGACACCCACTCTTTCTTTTCACTTTTGACACTGTTTGCACTTAATGATATCACGGGGTGTGAATTTATACTTCTGTGTTACTGCTAACCATGTATTACATATCATATTATTGCATATTATTGCATATTGGGTCCCTTTATTGAATATATGCATGTCTGGCGGTGAACTGCCTGGCTGCGTATTTATATCTCACCTGCAGATATGTCTCGGCTACAGCCTTGATCAGTAAAATTAGATGATTACTGGCCGGGTCATTATCTGACATGATTTTTCATACCATTTTCTACCAATATTAATTACGCTACACTTGTCAATATTAAATTCCATCTGCCACCTGACTACCCACTCGCTTAACTTATCTAAGTCTCCCTGCAAACCAGTTACATCAAACTGTGACCCGATAATTCTACCTGTTTTAGTATCATCAGCAAACTTGCTGATATCATTGCTAATCCCACTGTCTTAGTCGTTGATGCAAATATAAAATAGTAGTGGCCCCAAATTACTATAATATTACTACTAATATAAACCCTACGAACACAATCGCTAACACTTATATACTACGTATTACTACAGCTACATCACCCCCACCACTATTACTACTATCAGTAACACAATTACCAACCCAGTGGTGCAGTAGTTATCACACTTTTCTAACAAGGTCATTGTCTTTGTTTAACAAATACATGCACGTTTGTTTGAAACATAGTTTTAGAAATCAACAAATGCATAACTCACTGGTGAAATGTGATGGATGGGTCAGATTTTTTTGTTCGCTTTTTCATTGCACCCAAATGCAACACAACTTTTCACCCTAGCAGAACACACAAGGATCGCGACACTCCTGCCTTTACTTGTCCTCACGAGATCAATACTAAATGAAGACTGAGCGAGTATGAGTGGACGTGTAGAAAGGATTTGACCTGAGTAAGCATAGCCCAACCCTTAAACAGATCCGCCACTATAGCAATTACCCGACTCAATTCACACCTTTGACCTCACCACCCCACCTTTAACAACGAAGCCACCGTGCCACCCATGAAGGTAGTGTGCGAGGTGGTCTTGTAGTACTCCCATACTACCTACATGGTGCCACCCCAACGTAGCAAAACTTATACCCACAAACCCGAGAGACCTACATATATTGATATCGCCATGTTATGAGATCAGTTTAATTCTCATCATGAAAATAATAACGGGAAAGAAACCCATATACTATGTGCACCTTAGAATGGACCGACGTTACTCCCAGGAATCTCAAAATATTTCCATGGTATGATTTATCTGTACTTGGCAGTAGAGCTGTGGGCTCCCTTAGCCCACAGCAAGATGGCTGACTGACAGTTCACTGGCTTCAACCCGCGCGGCTCAGGGCGTCTCCACCCATACTACCTCCATGTTGCTGTGTGTGTGTGTGTGTGTGTGTATGTATGTATGTATGTATGTATGTATGTGTGTGTTTGATGGTGTGTGTGTGTGTGTGTGTGTGTGTGTGTGTGTGTGTGTGTGTGTGTGTGTGTGTGTGTGTGTGTGTGTGTGTGTGTGTGTGTGTGTGTGTGTGTGTGTGTGTGTGTGTGTGTGTAGAGAAAGAGTAGAAGTCATTTTTTTCGCTGAGCACAACCAGAAATACCTGTCTTCACCTAAAGCCAACCTTCCCCCCCTTCACAATCCTCCCATACCTTCTAATAATCACCCCTACCCCTAACCCCTTACACCCCCCTTACCTCCATCCCTCCCTTCCTTCCCTTCGCTCTTGATTACCTCCCTTTCTTTCCCTACCTATAATATGCACCCCTTCTCTTCGCTCCCTTCTGGTGACCTCTTTCTCTTTTCCTTTCCTTCCTTTGCCTTTCCTTCCCCTTACCTGCTGTTGCCTTACATCTCCTTTGTTGACAACCCACCCCTACAACACGTAACTCCATCCATACTTCCCTTACTTCCCCTACCTATAACATGCACCAATTCCCTTCTGTTGACAACCCACCCCTACAACACGTAACTCCATCCATACTTCCCTTACTTCCCCTACCTATAATATCCACCAATTCCCCTTCTGCTAACAACCCACCCCTGCAACACGTAACTCCATACTTCCCTTACTTCCCCTACCTATAATATGCACCAATTTCTTTCTCTCCCTTCTGATAACCTGCCTTTCTTTGCCTTTTTTTTTATTCTTTTATTTTGACTAAGGGCAAAAAAAAATCTAGTTTCAGAGACATTTTCTCAATATATTTCTTGATCAATTTTTTCCCAACACTTTTTTTTTTACTTTTTTCACTCCTTACCCCTTTTTCACCCCTTTTTTCTGCACTCTTTTCCCTCCTTACCCCTTT
>JACEEZ010002711.1:125000-135000 GCA_016584305.1 Chionoecetes opilio
GCTACTTCTACTACTGCTGCTACTGCTACTACTACTGCTACTGCTACTGCTACTGCTACTGCTACTACTACTACTACTACTACTACTACTACTACTACTACTACTACTACTACTACTACTACTACAATATACCTCCACCGCCTCTTTATTTGCGGCGGGTACGCCATAGCCCCACCTCGCTATTGACTGTGGCATCCAACCTTACAACTACCCCTAAAAATACATACATTTACTAACTAACTACCCCTAAATTTATAAACCTACTCTATTCCTAACCTATCCACCCTTATCCCACTCTCTACTACTATACTACTACTACTACTACTACTACTACTACTACTACTACTACTACTACTACTACTACTACTACTACTACTACTACTACTGCTGCCTCTATCTGGCCCTTTATTCCTCCTTTCCTTACCTTTCATCACTCATTCCTCTCTTCTTATACGTAGAATTGCCCCTCGACTAAACAAACCTCTCTTTCTCATATTACTCCTTCTCCTTCTTCTCTTCTCCTTCTCCTTCTCTTCCTATTCTCCTTCTCCTTCTCTTCCTCTTCTCCTTCTCCTTCTCTTCCTATTCTCCTTCTCCTTCTCTTCCTCTTCTCCTTCTCCTTCTCTTCCTATTCTCCTTCTCCTTCTCTTCCTATTCTCCTTCTCCTTCTCTTCCTATTCTCCTTCTCCTTCTCTTCGCCTTCTCCTTCTCTTCCTATTTATTATTGCTCCACCTTCTCCTCTCATCTTTTTTTCCTTCATCTTTTTCTTAATTTTCTACTTCTTCCTTCTTCATCTTTTTCTTACTTCATCATTCTTCTTTTTCCTCTTCTTCTTTTCTTCTTTTTCCTCTTCTTTTCTTCTTCTTTTTCCTCTTCTTCTTCTCTTCCTTTTCTTCCATGACATCCTCGCACCCCCTTTCACACACCTCACATCCTTTTCCATTCCTACCTTTCTTAATACCGCCCCCTCCATTCCCGCCCCCCCATTCCCGCCCCCTCCATTCCCTGCCCCTCTCCATTCCCGCCCCCCCCCTCTTTCTTCTCCTCACTCCTCACACAGTACGTGAGATGATGTGTGGGCGGCCTGTTTACCTTCCTCCTCCTCCTCTCCTCCTCTCCTCCTCCCTCCTCCTCCTTCCTCCTCCTCCTCCTCCTCCTCCTTCCCTCCTCCTCCTCCTCCTCCTCCCCCTCCTCCTCCTCCTCCTCCTTCTCCTCCTCCTCACTCCTCTCTGCCTCCTCCTCCTCCTCCTCCTCCTCTCTCCTCTCCTCCTCTCTCTCCTCTCTCGCGCGCTCCTGTGCTCTTCACTATCTATCGTGTTTCTCTTTGTCACTGTGTTGTGTGTGTTGTGTTTAAGTGATCCTTGTTGTTGCTACTGTGTTTTGTGTGCTCTTTTCGTTGTTGTCTTTTCACCTTGTTTTACTTGTTAACTAGAAACGCTACCACCACCACCACCACCGCTTTTACTACTACTACTACTACTACTACTACTACTACTACTACTACTACTACTACTACTACTATACTACTACTACTACTACTACTACTACTATAATTGTTACCACTGTTACTACCACTTTTTTGTATTATAATAGTGATAATAATGTAATGCCACCACCAATACCACAAATAGTCGTAGTTACAATTCTCAAACGTACCATTAATTTTTGGCTTTGTGTGAATGATCAGGATAGGATAGGATGTCAGGATATAATAGGATGGCAGGATAGAATAGGATGGCAGGATAGAATAGGATGTCAGGATAGAATAGGATGGCAGGATAGAATAGGATGGCAGGATAGAATAGGATGGCAGGATAGAATAGGATGGCAGGATAGGATAGGATGGCAGGATAGAATAGGATATCAGGATAGAATAGGATGTCAGGATAGAATAGGATGGCAGGATAGGATAGGATGGCAGGATAGAATAGGATGGCAGGATAGAATAGGATGGCAGGATAGGATAGGATGGCAGGATAGAATAGGATGGCAGGATAGAATAGGATGGCAGGATAGAATAGGATATCAGGATAGAATAGGATATCAGGATAGAATAGGATGGCAGGATAGAATAGGATGGCAGGATAGAATAGGATGGCAGGATATAATAGGATTTCAGGATAGAATAGGATTTCAGGATAGAATAGGATTTCAGGATAGAATAGGATGTCAGGATAAAATAGGATATCAGGATAGAATAGGATGTCAGGATAGGATAGGATGGCAGGATAGAATAGGATGTCATGATAGAATAGGATGGCAGGATAGAATAGGATATCAGGATAGAATAGGATATCAGGATAGAATAGGATGGCAGGATAGAATAGGATATCAGGATAGAATAGGATATCAGGATAGAATAGGATGGCAGGATAGAATAGGATGTCATGATAGAATAGGATGGCAGGATAGAATAGGATATCAGGATAGAATAGGATATCAGGATAGAATAGGATGGCAGGATAGAATAGGATGGCAGGATAGAATAGGATGGCAGGATAGGATAGGATGGCAGGATAGAATAGGATGGCAGGATAGAATAGGATGGCAGGATAGGATAGGATGGCAGGATAGAATAGGATGTCAGGATAGAATAGGATGGCAGGATAAAATAGGATATCAGGATAGAATAGGATATCAGGATATAATAGGATGGCAGGATATAATAGGATGGCAGGATAGAATAGGATGTCAGGATAGAATAGGATGGCAGGATAGAATAGGATGGCAGGATAGAATAGGATGGCAGGATATAATAGGATATCCGGATAGAATAGGATGTCAGGATAGAATAGGAGGTCAGGATAGAATAGGATGTCAGGATAGAATAGGATGTCAGGATAGAATAGGATGGCAGGATAGAATAGGATGGCAGGATAGAATAGGATGGCAGGATAGAATAGGATGGCAGGATAAAATAGGATATCAGGATAGAATAGGATATCAGGATATAATAGGATGGCAGGATATAATAGGATGGCAGGATAGAATAGGATGTCAGGATAGAATAGGATGGTAGGATAGAATAGGATGGCAGGATAGAATAGGATGGCAGGATAGAATAGGATGGCAGGATAGAATAGGATGTCAGGATAGAATAGGATGTCAGGATAGAATAGGATGTCAGGATAGAATAGAATGTCAGGATAAAATAGGATGTCAGGATAGGATGGTGTGTAAATCTCATCACGTTTTGGCATTGTAAAGGAGATAAGGATTGGCTACGAGCTGAACAGATGATAACATAAAAACAATCATAGGTTACAGTAGTAGGAAAGATTGTGTTCATATTTTATACAGGAAGGTACAAATACAAGGAAAATACAAAGAAAACACATAGGTTGAATAGTAGAAATAAAAACATAGAAACAAATCATAGGCTGCAGTGGTAGGAAAGTTTGTGTTAATAATTTCTACTTGAAGGTCGTGGTAATGTTTGTATGTGTATCGAAACAGGACGCTGGAATAGACGAGGGCGTGGTCGCCTCCCAGTCGAGGAGCTGTTATGCGTATGTGGGCACGTGCAGACAGAGAGACATGTAGTAGAGGACTGTCCATTTTCTTATAATGTTAGACAAGCGTTTGGTCTTAACAAGTTAGAGGAACTTTTTACTGGCAGATACTCACATGATACAACCTGTAAAGTGATTCACGATATCCTCAGACTTCACATGTAAGCAGCGAAGCATCAGGATATGTTGCTGTGCTATTTTATTAATGTTTCATGTTGTGTTTATGTCCATATGTTTGTGTCATTTGTCTTGGTATTATAGGCTATTTTTATTTTACTCTATATTTTGAGTTTGTATAGTAATTTTACTCCTAACATTTATGTTTTAACTATTAAATAGGTTAGTTTTCTGCATTTTACGTTTTTCCCCGTGATGTATCGCGTGGTTTTGTTTAGCAATTTTTACACTTAACATTCATCTTTTTAGAATGTTATAATCTTTCTGGTATTACTTTTAATGTTTTGTTTCCTTTGGTGTTTTACTTTTTAGTAACGTGTTCTTACTTTCCTTTTTATGACTTATTATTTGTCACTTTTTGTCTTATTAGTGTTTTTCAGTGATATTATTTTTTAGATGAATATTTTGTATAATTTCAGTTGAGCTACCTCTCAGTAATATAACTATACTTGTATGTAAAGTTTTTTTGTGGACTACAGTTTAGGCGAATTATTCCATATATTTATACTATTGCAAACCTGATATTACGTTAAATGTTATGTATTTTATACAGTAATATGTATGCTGTGGTCAATACATTTATCTATATCTATCTATCTATCTTTGGACGTTGGTGAGTCTGTGGAGAGCGATGAGCCGTCACGCTGGACATTGGCTACCGGTTGTTATTGCATTGTTTTACCTGGAGAGAGAGAGAGAGAGAGAGAGAGAGAGAGAGAGAGAGAGAGAGAGAGAGAGAGAGAGAGAGAGCCACCGTAACATTGGTGGTGGACATTGGGTCTCTCTCTCTCTCTCTCTCTCTCTCTCTCTCTCTCTCTCTCTCTCTCTCTCTCTCTCTCTCTCTCTCTCTCTCTCTCTCTCTCTCTACCACTTGTTATATTATTGTTTTACCTTGAGTGGTTCTGAGTATCACCACACTTTTTTTCCCTCTGCTTAACACTTATATTTTTTTCCTACTTTTGTATACTACTACTAGCCGCAAAGCCGCCCTCCGGGCGGACTTTTTGGCTAGCTCCTGCGGAGGGCTATTGGTGGGCCTTCGGCCCACCACCTGTGTTTGGTGGGCCTTCGGCCCACCAAACACAGACTCTCCAGATAGCCCCTTCTAGCTTTCCTGAAATCATGGATGTAGAAATGTATGCATTAACGCCAACCCATTCACATCACAACCCACCCCCAACCCATTCACTCACCCATTACCCATCACCCCCCACCCATTCACACTCACCCCATTACCCATCACCCCCCACCCATTCACTCACCCATTACCCATCACCACACACCCATTCACTCACCCATTACCCATCACCCCCCATCTATTCCCTCACCCATCACCCCCAACCCATCACCCCCCACCCATTCAATCACCCATCACCCCACACCCATTACCCATCACCCCACCCATTCACTCACCCATTACCCATCACCCTACATCAAGGTTTCCTCAATTCTCGCAACCCACTTATTTTTTCACAATTCTCGCTAATAGGCTGCTAAAAAAATTAAAAATAAAGTGATCGGATCATCTCACAAGTGGACTTAAAACTTTCCCCTGGTCGACCCGGTTCCAAAACTGTGCCATATGATGGGATTGGGGCACTGGGGGCGGCACCTATCGCGGACACACACACAGACAGACAGACACACACACACACACACACACACACACACACACACACACACACACACACACACACACACACACACACACACACACACACACACACACACTTTCGCTTATATTATTATAGATACTTATTTACTTTATACTCACTTTAATATACTTTTTATACTTTTATACGTTTTTATTCTACTTGTCTACCTTTTTATACTTATGTTAGTGTTTGTTATTCATTGTGTTTTATCCATTCACTTTTTTTCCCTTTGTTTTATCCTTCTTCTTTTTTCTCCTATATATTTGTGTGTTTCTCATTGTGCTTTATTAATTCCCTTGTGAACATTGGGTACTAGTTGTTATTTTATTGTTTTACCTTGGGTGGTTTCCGAGAGAGAGAGAGAGAGAGAGAGAGAGAGAGAGAGAGAGAGAGAGAGAGAGAGAGAGAGAGAGAGAGAGAGAGAGAGAGAGAGAGCTAAGGGCTTCAGTTTCTGTAGACCTGCATTTATTTCTGTTTTTTCCTCTCTTCCTCCACCTTTGATTTATATATTCTTCGTGATTCTCTCTCATTTATTTAATTAGAGAGAGAGAGAGAGAGAGAGAGAGAGAGAGAGAGAGAGAGAGAGAGAGAGAGAGAGAGAGAGAGAGAGAGAGAGAGAGAGAAGAGCCACGGTAACATTCCTGGTGTAAGTTAATCCCTGATCACCTTACGTAACCCACGGGGCCAAGATGGGTAGTCTGGTCTCGTAACGGACCCATGGCGCGGTGCAGGGCCTCGCGTGGGCCGCCGTGTGTCCTGCAAGGGTGACGATGCCTGGGTAGCGGCAAAGGTGCCACTGGCTTTGAGCGAGCGTCGTGTCGTGTTGATGGTGTTCTTGGATTATTGACCCCTTCACGCCCAGATCTTTCCTTTGCTATATAAAATCGTCTGTTGTTAGCCATGAAATTACAAAAAGTCACTAAATATACCAAATTAGTTAGTGGACAAGGATAGTAAACAGGTCATATCTATTACATATTGCTTATAATCACTAGAAATCGTCTAATGGTAGCCAAATTACAATGGAAATTACGCTCTGGGTCTCAAGGGGTTAAGTGCTTGTATTGTTTGGGTATGGCGGTAACATAGGTAACAGGTGCTATGGCGGTAACAGTAGCTGCAGGTCCTAGAAGCGGGTGGTTAAGGTGGTGCCGCTGTGACGTCACGCTGCCCCGTAACAGCTGTGACGTCACGCGGTACTAAGGGGATTGGTGAAAACGAACTGCTTCTGTGGATGTTAGCGGTGATGTTACGTTATCAGATCCGTACTTTGTTACATGTAGTGTACAATGTCGTTTACAGGTGCCCTGGTGCCCGGCCTGGGTGTAGAGGTGAGGTGGGGGCGGGGCAGGGCTCGTTTGAGAGAGCTGTTTGGGTAGGACGGGGATGTCCGGGAGGCGTGGCCAGGCTCGCCCCTCCACCAATGAGAGGCCAGGGGCAGCACACAGCCAATACGCGGTACCGCTGCCGCTCATTACAAGCATCCTAGTGCAGATTTGTGTCCCGGCGGAGACAAGGCGGCCCTGTGCTCGCTGCTCCTCAAGGATAGTGCAGGCATCGCGGAGGCATCGCGCAGGCACGGCAAGCACGTCAGTTCCTGCTCACCCCGCGGTGCCGCTGGTCAGTGCCCACCTAGGAAAATTGTGTTGGTGAAATAATCTAGTTTTGAATCGTGAAGTTTACCGTGTGAACGATCCCTCTTATCGGCCGTCGCGCCCATGTAGCCAGTCGCCACAGCCTGCACCATGCCGGAAGCCTCTTACCCCGCCCACGCCACGGAGGGCCAGATCGCTTACAACACCAGCGACTACTGCCCGCGACCACCAGGCCCCGAGTTTTCCTTCCAGAGACCGGCAGCCCACAGGATGGCGCCCCATTATGGCCAGGGCGGCCATATCAGGGGCCACCACGCACAGCCGTGCCCCAGCGGAGGCCCCCAGGCGTCCTGCACCCAGTACTACGAGCAGGTGTTGGGCTCGCACGGCGGAACACCGGGAGCGGTCCACAGGTTCCCCGGTGCGAACCCCCGTGGCGGTGACATGATGCCTGGGATGGCGGCAGGCCACCACCCCATGGCAATGTTCCCCGCGGAGATGCACTCTGTGGACTCCCACATGAGTTCTCGGGGAGGGAACTTTATGCCACACTACCACGGCGGGTCTGCCATGGCAGGAACTCACTGCATGCAGCCCATGGCCCCGCACGACTGCCGGCCAGGGGGCCACGCCGTCACCTTCGGGCAGGTGTCGCCCCCCGTGGAGGCCAGCAGGACGCCGTACGGACACCCCTACGCGCACGCTTACGGGGGACCCCAATGCCCCTCCTACGGTACCCCAATGGATACCTCTGCTGGATACTTCCGCCCACCTGCCTTGATGCCCCAGGAGAAAGTCATCCAGGAATACCACCCCCATTACGGCGAATACCTGCCGCCCCTCGAGGACCACCGCCCTCAGGGGTGTGACGTGCGTCTGCCGGAGCAGGGACAGGGGGGCCTCATGCTCAAGACGGAGCCCGAGGTGCGGCCGGAGCGCGAGCCTCACGAGGCGCACCACGCCAAGCCAACACGCAAGCGAGGGTAAGCGTGCCACCAGTCTTGTACAGAGCCCGCCTAAGTCTGGATAAGGCCCTAAGCTGAATCTGACTTTGCTTCCCCCCTGACCCCAACCTAAATCCACCTCTTTTATGTACTAGTAAGAAATTGTAAGGACTCTTGGGGCCCCCTGATGGCCATGGGGCCCTAGGCAGCCCCTTAGTTCTCTTATGCCTTGGGCCGGCTCTGCTGTTGTATAAAATATTCTTTATACCCTCGTGTCGCCTGCTGTTACTTGTGCCTCATCCACACGCTTACAAACACACCCACACCCGTCCACCCACACACCCGTCACACCCGTGTTATCCACACCCATGCAGAATTTTATTGAGACTCAACGGAGAATTTAACCTCACTGCCGGGCAGGAGTGGGCGAGGCGCAGCGACCCACCGCAGCGCAGACTGGTTCAGCTTGATTCCCTTACACTGTAGCGGCATTGTTAGCGCATGAGCCGACTTTGCATCACTCTAGCTTCCTCGTACGTATAGCGTGAGGCGTCTCTCTGGGAAAGGATTGTCCCGTCACAACCATAGCACGATATTACTGCCTGAAACACGTTAAGGGAGGGAGAGAGCTTGGTAACAGATGATGTAGGTCACTGTAGGTGACTGATGCAAATGAAATGTCATGATATATGAAGGGATGCCCACTTTCCTTCCCCACAGAGATAGAAGAATAAGAATATGCAAGTTGAAGAGCTTTAACAGCCGGAGGATAATTTATATGGATGTGAAGTGAATTTTCCTTTCTCTCTCTCTCTCTCTCTCTCTCTCTCTCTCTCTCTCTCTCTCTCTCTCTCTCTCTCTCTCTCTCTCTCTCTACTCTCTCATTCTCTCTCTCTTCTCTTCTCTCTCCTTCTTCTCTTATCTTCTATCTTTCTACGTTGTGGCTAGGCAGATCCTGATTCTCTTCCTCTTTGTCTTCTCTAGCTATCTATTTATCTATCTATCTTTCTACGTGTGTGGCTAGAGAGAGAGAGAGCGAGAGAGAGAGAGAGAGAGAGAGAGAGAGAGAGAGAGAGAGAGAGAGAGAGAGAGAGAGAGAGAGAGAGAGAGAGACTGGTCGGACAAGTGACATCGCTCATCATCACCAACTGGATCCCATTCCCACCACAACCTCTGTTCGCCGCCTCTATAGAACCCACCACTGTTTTTGTTACTCCATTTTTTCCCTTGAGTTAGCATTACGTAAAGTTTAGTATGTAAGGCGACACTTCTGGCCGCTTCTTGGTGACTTTTTCCTTTCTTACTTGTCTTTGTTACTTCCTTACTTACTGACTTACTTACTGACTTACTGACTTACTTACTCACTGACTGACTGACTGACTGACTGACTGACTGACTGACTTACTTACTTACTGACTTACTGACTTACTTACTGACTGACTGACTTACTTACTGACTGACTTACTTACTTACTTACTTACTTACTTACTCACTGACTGACTGACTGACTGACTGACTTACTTACTTACTTACTTACTTACTTACTTACTTACTGACTGACTGACTGACTGACTGACTGACTGACTGACTTACTTACTGACTTACTTCCTTACTGACTGACTGACTGACTGACTTACTTACTGACTTACTTACTGACTTACTGACTTACTTACTGACTTACTTACTGACTTACTTACCGACTTACTTACTTACTTACTTACTTACTTACTGACTTACTTACTGACTTACTTCCTTACTTACTGACTTACTGACTGACTTACTGACTGACTTACTGACTTACTGACTTACTTACTGACTTACTTACTGACTTCCTTCCTTACTTACTTACTTGTCTTTTACTTTTCTTATCGTATTAGTCTTTGTTACGGGAAAGTAGAGTCTGACCAGAACTTTACCGTCTTAATGGAATCAGTTTTAATCTACATATATTTCGGTACTGTTTAAATGAAAATATAAAGCTGTGGAGCGGGTGGTGATAATGGTGGTGATGGTGGTGGTAGTAGTAATAGACAAGTGTGTGTGTGTGTGTGTGTGTGTGGGGTGTGTGTGTATATGTGTGTGTGTGTGTGTGTGTAGTATGAGAGAGAGAGAGAGA
>JACEEZ010002711.1:140000-152500 GCA_016584305.1 Chionoecetes opilio
ATAAGAAGAACACAAGAACATATAAGAAGAACACAAGAACATATAAGAAGAACACAAGAACACATAAGAAGAACACAAGAACATATAAGAAGAACATAAGAACATATAAGAAGAACACAAGAACATATAAGAAGAACACAAGAACATATAAGAAGAACACAAGAACATATAAGAAGAACACAAGAACATATAAGAAGAACACAAGAACATATAAGAAGAACACAAGAACATATAAGAAGAACATAAGAAGAACACAAGAACATATAAGAAGAACACAAGAACATATAAGAAGAACATAAGAACATATAAGAAGAACACAAGAACATATAAGAAGAACATAAGAAGAACACAAGAACATATAAGAAGAACACAAGAACATATAAGAAGAACACAAGAACACATAAGAAGAACACAAGAACATATAAGAAGAACATAAGAACATATAAGAAGAACACAAGAACATATAAGAGAACACAAGAACATATAAGAAGAACACAAGAACATATAAGAAGAACACAAGAACATATAAGAAGAACACAAGAACATATAAGAAGAACATAAGAACATATAAGAAGAACACAAGAACATATAAGAAGAACATAAGAACATATAAGAAGAACACAAGAACATATAAGAAGAACACAAGAACATATAAGAAGAACATAAGAACATATAAGAAGAACACAAGAACATATAAGAAGAACACAAGAACATATAAGAAGAACACAAGAACATATAAGAAGAACACAAGAACATATAAGAAGAACACAAGAACATATAAGAAGAACACAAGAACATATAAGAAGAACACAAGAACATATAAGAAGAACACAAGAACATATAAGAAGAACATAAGAACATATAAGAAGAACACAAGAACATATAAGAAGAACATAAGAACATATAAGAAGAACACAAGAACATATAAGAAGAACACAAGAACATATAAGAAGAACACAAGAACATATAAGAAGAACATATGAACATAAGAACACAAGAACATAAGAACATAAGAAGAACATAAGAACATATAAGAAGAACATAAGAACATAAGAAGAACACAAGAACATAAGAACATAAGAAGAACATAAGAACATATAAGAAGAACATAAGAACATATAAGAAGAACATAAGAAGAACACAAGAACATATAAGAAGAACACAAGAACATATAAGAAGAACACAAGAACACATAAGAAGAACACAAGAACATATAAGAAGAACACAAGAACATATAAGAAGAACACAAGAACACATAAGAAGAACACAAGAACATATAAGAAGAACATAAGAACATATAAGAAGAACACAAGAACATATAAGAAGAACACAAGAACATATAAGAAGAACACAAGAACATATAAGAAGAACATAAGAAGAACACAAGAACATATAAGAAGAACACAAGAACATATAAGAAGAACATAAGAACATATAAGAAGAACACAAGAACACATAAGAAGAACACAAGAACATATAAGAAGAACATAAGAACATATAAGAAGAACACAAGAACATATAAGAAGAACATAAGAAGAACACAAGAACATATAAGAAGAACACAAGAACATATAAGAAGAACACAAGAACATATAAGAAGAACACAAGAACATATAAGAAGAACATAAGAAGAACACAAGAACATATAAGAAGAACACAAGAACATATAAGAAGAACACAAGAACACATAAGAAGAACACAAGAACATATAAGAAGAACATAAGAACATATAAGAAGAACACAAGAACATATAAGAAGAACACAAAACATATAAGAAGAACACAAGAACATATAAGAAGAACACAAGAACATATAAGAAGAACACAAGAACATATAAGAAGAACACAAGAACATATAAGAAGAACACAAGAACATATAAGAAGAACACAAGAACATATAAGAAGAACACAAGAACATATAAGAAGAACACAAGAACATATAAGAAGAACATAAGAACATATAAGAAGAACATAAGAACATATAAGAAGAACACAAGAACATATAAGAAGAACATAAGAACATATAAGAAGAACACAAGAACATATAAGAAGAACATAAGAACATATAAGAAGAACACAAGAACATATAAGAAGAACACAAGAACATATAAGAAGAACACAAGAACATATAAGAAGAACATATGAACATAAGAACACAAGAACATAAGAACATAAGAAGAACATAAGAACATATAAGAAGAACATAAGAACATAAGAAGAACACAAGAACATAAGAACATAAGAAGAACATAAGAACATATAAGAAGAACATAAGAACATAAGAAGAACACAAGAACATATAAGAAGAACAGAAGAACATATAAGAAGAACATAAGAACATAAGAACACAAGAACATATAAGAAGAACACAAGAACATAAGAAGAACACAAGAACATAAGAAGAACATAAGAACACAAGAACACATAAGAAGAACATAAGAACACAAGAAACATAAGAAGAACATAAGAACATAACTGACCCATATTTAGTCATCAGACATTAAGTAGTTTATCTCATGCTGAAGAGACGGCCATTAAGTGTTTGTTTACTTGCATGTATGTATGTATGTATGTATGTATGTATGTATGTATGTATGTATGTATGTATGTATGTATGTATGCCCCCGTGTCTGTCTGTCTGTCTGTCTATCTAGGGAGAGGAACCAGCAGACAATGAGACTTTTGTGGCATTGCTCCTGTCTGACCCCTCTCTCTCTCTCTCTCTCTCTCTCTCTCTCTCTCTCTCTCTCTCTCTCTCTCTCTGTCTCTGTCTCTGTCTCTGTCTCTGTCTCTGTCTCTCTCTCTGTCTCTCTCTCTCTCTCTCTCTCTCTCTCTCTCTCTCTCTCTCTCTCTCTCTCTCTCTCTCTCTCTCTCTCTCTCTCTCTCTCTCTCTCTCTCTCTCTCCCCCTCATTAACCATATAAGGGCTTGTTTTCCTCCCTTCTGTCTCCCATGTCTAGTAGGCCATTTATATATAAGTTTATTACATCACCTGTACTTTGTTTTTTGTTGTTGTTTTGAATTGAATTATCGTGGCATCCTGTTATTTTTATTTATTAACCGGTATTTTTTTATTATTATTATTTTATTATGGTCCTCATATTGGTCTATTATTATGGTCTCTCGTAACCGTAAGGGATTTATAAAAGTGGTGGGTCAATTTAGTTTGGGAGGTGTCTTAACTCTTCTGTCGAAAAAATTTAAGTCGTAGGAAGTGGAAAAAATAGATACAGAGAGTTCCAGAGTTTACCAGTGAAAGGGATGCAAGAGTGAAGATACTGGTCTACTCTTGCGTTAGTAAGATGGACAGAACAGGGATGAGAATGAGTAAAAAGTCTTGTCCAACGGGAGGGGGGAGGCATGCAGTTAGCAAGTTCAGAAGAGCAGAAAAATGAAAATAACGATATAAGATTGCAAAAAAAGCAATATTGCGGCGGGGATTTAAAGATTGGAGACAGATTGGTAACTTAGACAGCAAAAGGATGATTTTACGATTTGAAATTATTTGCCCCCTCCCCCAAAAAAACTCCACGATAAAAAAAAAATTAATACAGATACATGAAAAGAAAGACCCATAAGATTTATTTTCTATCATTTTAAAGACTATATATTTATAATTTCAAAATGTTCTTAACCCCTTCACGCCCAGATCTTTCCTTTGCTATAAAAAATCGTATGTTTTCGAGCTACACAATTACGAAAAGTAACTGAATATACCAAATTAGTTAATCGACAAGGATACTAAACAGGTCATATCTATAAAGTATTGCTTCTAGTCACTAAAAATCGTCTAATGGTAGCCAAATTACAATGGAAATTACGTTCTGGGTCTCAAGGGGTTAAAGATGCTCGAGTGATTGTAAAATATTCATACGAGTGTTACTGATCGGGAAAATGGATGCGACCTTGAGTGACGCGACAGGAAGGAAACAAAAATAGTTGTAAGGTTTTCCCAGTGGACACTCAACAGTCAACACATTAATAATGCTCACCACCACCACCAACAACAACAGTGTTCCAGGAAAAGTTAACACACGGGCTGAATGAGAGAGTACAGTTTTCTGGGCTATTTCTGTGCTAAAGTACATAAAAGAGAATGGGCAGTCGAAGCCACTAAAAGGAGAAAAATATAGTAGTGGAGTAAGAAGAAGTAGAGAGATGTGAGGTAGGTAGAGGTAGAGAAGAGGTAGGGATGAGGTAGAGAGATGTGAGGTAGGTAGAGGTAGAGAGATGTGAGGTAGATACAGGTAGAGAGATGTGAGGTAGAGAGATGTGAGGTAGGTAGAGGTAGAGAGATGTGAGGTAGAGAGATGTGAGGTAGGTAGAGGTAGAGAGATGTGAGGTAGGTAGAGGTAGAGAAGAGGTAGGGATGAGGTAGAGAGATGTGAGGTAGGTAGAGGTAGAGAGATGTGAGGTAGAGAGATGTAGGTAGGTAGAGGTAGAGAGATGTGAGGTAGGTAGGTAGGAAGAGGTGGGATGAGGTAGAGAGATGTGAGGTAGGTAGAGGTAGAGAGAGTAGGAGGATAGGTAGAGAGATGTGAGGTAGGAGAGAGATGTGAGGTAGGTAGAGGTAGAGAGATGTGAGGTAGGTAGAGGTAGAGGAGGTAGAGGTAGAGAGATGGGGGAGTATAGAGAGGATGGATTGAGGTAGGTAGAGGTAGAGAGATGTGAGGTAGGTAGAGGTAGAGAGAGGGGATGTAGGTAGGTAGAGGTAGAGAGGTGAGGTAGGTAGAGGTAGAGAGATGTGAGGTAGATACAGGTAGAGAGATGTGAGGTAGAGAGATGTGAGGTAGGTAGAGGTAGAGAAGAGGTAGGGATGAGGTAGAGAGATGTGAGGTAGGTAGAGGTAGAGAGATGTGAGGTAGGTAGTGGTAGAGAGATGTGAGGTAGGTAGAGGTAGAGAGATGTGAGGTAGGTAGAGGTAGAGAGATGTGAGGTAGGTAGAGGTAGAGAGATGTGAGGTAGGTAGAGGTAGAGAAGAGGTAGGGATGAGGTAGAGAGATGTGAGGTAGGTAGAGGTAGAGAGATGTGAGGTAGGTAGAGTAGAGAGATGTGAGGTAGGTAGAGGTAGAGAAGAGGTAGGGATGAGGTAGAGAGATGTGAGGTAGGTAGAGGTAGAGAGATGTGAGGTAGGTAGAGGTAGAGAGATGTGGAGGTAGGTAGAGGTAGAGAAAGAGGTAGGGATGAGGTAGAGAGATGTGAGGTGGGTAGAGGTAGAGAGATGTGAGGTAGTAGAGGTAGAGAAGAGGTAGGGATGAGGTAGAGAGATGTGAGGTAGGTAGAGGTAGAGAGATGTGAGGTAGGTAGAGGTAGAGAGATGTGAGGTAGGTAGAGGTAGAGAGATGTGAGGTAGGTAGAGGTAGAGAAGAGGTAGGGATGAGGTAGAGAGATGTGAGGTAGGTAGAGGTTAGAGAGATGTGAGGTAGGTAGAGGTAGAAAAGAGGTAGGATGAGGTAGAGAGATGTGAGGTAGGTAGAGGTAGAGAGATGTGAGGTAGGTAGAGGTAGAGAGATGTGAGGTAGGTAGAGGTAGAGAGATGTGAGGTAGGTAGAGGTAGAGAAGAGGTAGGGATGAGGTAGAGAGATGTGAGGTAGGTAGAGGTAGAGAGATGTGAGGTAGGTAGAGGTAGAGAAGAGGTAGGGATGAGGTAGAGAGATGTGAGGTAGGTAGAGGTAGAGAGATGTGAGGTAGGTAGAGGTAGAGAGATGTGAGGTAGGTAGAGGTAGAGAGATGTGAGGTAGGTAGAGGTAGAGAAGAGGTAGGGATGAGGTAGAGAGATGTGAGGTAGGTAGAGGTAGAGAGATGTGGGGTGGGTAGAGGTAGAGAGATGTGAGGTAGGTAGAGGTAGAGAGATGTGAGGTAGGTAGAGGTAGGAAGAGGTAGGGATGAGGTAGAGAGATGTGAGGTAGGTAGAGGTAGAGAGATGTGAGGTAGGTAGAGGTAGAGAGATGTGAGGTAGGTAGAGGTAGAGAAGAGGTAGGGATGAGGTAGGAGATGTGAGGTAGGTAGAGGTAGAGAGATGTGAGGTAGGTAGAGGTAGAGAGATGTGAGGTAGGTAGAGGTAGAGAGATGTGAGGTAGGTAGAGGTAGAGAGGTGTGAGGTAGTAGAGGTAGAGAGGTGTGAGGTAGGTAGAGGTAGAGAAGAGGTGGGATGAGGTAGAGAGATGTGAGGTAGGTAGAGGTAGAGAGATGTGAGGTAGGTAGAGGTAGAGAGATGTGAGTAGGTAGAGGTAGAGAGGTGTGAGGTAGGTAGAGGTAGAGAGATGTGAGGTAGGTAGAGGTAGAGAGATGTGAGGTAGGTAGAGGTAGAGAGATGTGAGGTAGGTAGAGGTAGAGAGATGTGAGGTAGGTAGAGGTAGAGAGATGTGAGGTAGGTAGAGGTGAGAGATGTGAGGTAGGTAGAGGTAGAGAGATGTGAGGTAGTAGAGGTAGAGAGATGTGAGGTAGGTAGAGGTAGAGAGATGTGAGGTAGGTAGAGGTAGAGAGATGTGAGGTAGGTAGAGGTAGAGAGATGTGAGGTAGGTAGAGGTAGAGAGATGTGAGGTAGGTAGAGGTAGAGAAGAGGTAGGGATGAGGTAGAGAGATGTGAGGTAGGTAGAGGTAGAGAGATGTGAGGTAGGTAGAGGTAGGAGATGTGAGGTAGGTAGAGGTAGAGAAGAGGTAGGGATGAGGTAGAGAGATGTGAGGTAGGTAGAGGTAGAGAGATGTGAGGTAGGTAGAGGTAGAGAGATGTGAGGTAGGTAGAGGTAGAGAGATGTGAGGTAGGTAGAGGTAGAGAGGTGTGAGGTAGGTAGAGGTAGAGAGGTGTGAGGTAGGTAGAGGTAGAGAAGAGGTAGGGATGAGGTAGAGAGATGTGAGGTAGGTAGAGGTAGAGAGGTGTGAGGTAGGTAGAGGTAGAGAGGTGTGAGGTAGGTAGAGGTAGAAGAAGAGGTAGGGATGAGGTAGAGAGATGTGAGGTAGGTAGAGGTAGAGAGGTGTGAGGTAGGTAGAGGTAGAGAGATGTGAGGTAGGTAGAGGTAGAGAGATGTGAGGTAGGTAGAGGTAGAGAGATGTGAGGTAGGTAGAGGTAGAGAGATGTGAGGTAGGTAGAGGTAGAGAGATGTGAGGTAGGTAGAGGTAGAGAGATGTGAGGTAGATACAGGTAGAGAGATGTGAGGTAGAGAGATGTGAGGTAGGTAGAGGTAGAGAGATGTGAGGTAGGTAGAGGTAGAGAGATGTGAGGTAGATACAGGTAGAGAGATGTGAGGTAGGTAGAGGTAGAGAGGTGTGAGGTAGGTAGAGGTAGAGAGATGTGAGGTAGGTAGAGGTAGAGAGATGTGAGGTAGATACAGGTAGAGAGATGTGAGGTAGGTAGAGGTAGAGAAGAGGTAGGGATGAGGTAGAGAAGAGGTAGGGATGAGGAGAGAAATAAAAAGAGGAGGAGGAGGAGTGGGTTACGTACTTATGGCGCGCAAGGCCAAGGCTCATCTGGAAGTCTCGTGGGCGTTCAAGGGCGTGCTGGAGGACATCTGTCTCGCCAAGAAACCAAGCGGGGAAAAAATGGAACTGTCAGTATTTCATTTCCATGTGCATTTGTTTTTGCAGCAGCTTTACATAATTTTTTTTTACATCTTTATATTTTTGCATCCTTTACATTACATTTGTACAAGTTTTAGAATTGTAATACCTGAACTCTTTCTATTTCTCTCATTTTCGTTATTTCATTACGTCCTAAATGCTCCTAAATAAAAGAATAGCCTACAGGCGCTATAGGCTCAAAATGTAAAAAAACAATAAAAAAAAAAAAAAAAAAAAAAAAGCTCACTAAGAGACATGATTAACAGCACTTCTTGTTTTCTGCATGGTTGTATTAAGGATCTTCATACCTGCCCCCCGTGTCCAAGGTCGGCGCCGTTAGGGACATAGGAGATCCGGTTGTCCGCTACCCTTCCCTCCCCCCTTCCCTCCCCCCTTGCCTTCCCTGCCTTCCCTGTCTTCAATGTAGTTTGCCTTGTGATAACCGCCTGGTTAATAGAACCTTCTTATTTTTTCTTGCCATCATTGCTGCCCTTCATCAACCTCTGACAACCCTCTCTCTTTGATCCTCTCCCTCTTCTTCCTCTCCCTCTTCTTTCCCCTCTCCCTCTTCTTCCTCTCCCTCTTCTTTCCCCTCTCCCTCTTCTTCCTCGCCCTCTTCTTTCCCCTCTCCCTCATCTAATCTTTCTGCCCTTCTGGTCTCCCCTCAAACGAGTCTTTTGAATTCCACCAACACACATTACAACACCATCACAACATACATTATTTTTTTTTTCTCTCTCTCTCTCTCTCTCTCCTCTCTCCTCTCTCTCTCTCTCTCTCCTCTCTCTCTCTCTCTCTCTCTCTCTCCTCTCGCTCTCGCTGCTCGCTCGCTCCTCGCTCTCTCTCTCTCTCTCTCTTCTCTCTCTCTCTCTCTCTCTCTCTCTCTCTCTCTCTCTCTCTCTCTCTCTCTCTCTCTCTCTCCTCTCTCTCTCTCTTCTCTCTCTCTCTCTCTCTCTCTCTCTCTCTCTCTTCTCTCTCTCTCTCTCTCTCTCTCTCTCCTCTCTCTCTCTCTCCTCTCCTCTCTCTCTCTTCTCTCTCTTCTCCCAGTCTCAAACAAAGTAACACAAAATATAATCACTGAGTATAAACATTTTAATCAATTTTTATTTTATTTATTTTATTTATTTATCATTCTTATATTATTTTATACGAAAGCCCCTGGTCCTCTCTTCGCTATAGACGAAACGATCGTCGCCTCACGCCACTGAGTCCCCCACCCTGTATCTGGGTGTTTGACGGTGTTACTGTGGTGGAAGGTGAAGGGCACCTGAATAAAGTGAGAGGATCGTGTTATTGTGGAGGAGTGTTTGGTAAGGGTAGGAGGACTGTGCGAGAGTGGTGAAGAAGAAGAGAGAGAGAGAGGAGGAGAGAGAGAGGAGAGAGAGGAGAGAGAAGAGGA
Source organism: Chionoecetes opilio (assembly GCA_016584305.1). Lineage (NCBI taxonomy): Eukaryota > Metazoa > Arthropoda > Malacostraca > Decapoda > Majidae > Chionoecetes > Chionoecetes opilio. The sequence continues at coordinate 148,955 of JACEEZ010002711.1, forward strand.
GAGAGAGATGATATTGTATTTTTCTCTGCTCTTTCTCTCTCTACTCATCATTAGCATCTCACTTCTGTCATCGTCTCTCTTTCTCTGGCTCTCTCATCTTAGGTCCTTTCTACGCTATCTTTCTATGCTATCTCTTTCCTCTCTCGTTCTCTCTCTTCTTCATCTTACTCTTTCTATATTCAAAGTATCCATACAAAAACAAACAGTAACAACAAAAATATAAAATCACTGAGTAATAAACCATTTTTATAATCAATTTTTATTTTATTTATTTATTTATTTATTTATTCATTTCTTATATATATTTTATACATTGAAAAGTCCCCGTTGTGGACCTCTCTTTCGCTAAATAGAAGGAGAACGAGTCGTCGCCTCACGCCCACTGAGGTCCGCCCACCCTGTAATCTGTGGGTGTTTGGACGGGTGTTACTGTGGTGTGAAGTGTGAAGGGGCACCTTGAATAGAAGTGAGAGGGAGTCGTGTGGTTATTAGTGGGAGGGATGTGTTTGTGTAAGGGTTAGGAAGATGGACTGTTGCGAGAGGTGGGTTGAGAGAGAGAGAGAGAGAGAGAGAGAGAGAAGAGAAGAGAGATGAGAGAGAGAGAGAGAGAGAGAGAGAGAGACAGACAGAGAGACAGACAGAGAGAGACAGACAGACAGACAGACAGACAGACAGACAGACAGACAGAGAGAGACAGACAGACAGAGCAGACAGACAGACAGAGACAGACAGACAGTCAGAGAGAGACAGACAGACAGACAGATAGAGACAGACAGACAGACAGACAGACAGACAGACAGACAGACAGACAGACAGACAGACAGACAGACAGACAGACAGACAGAGAGAGAGAGAGAGAGAGAGAGAGAGAGAGAGAGAGAGAGAGAGAGAGAGAGAGAGAGAGAGAGAGAGAGAGAGATCATCAGGAGAGAAAAGGCATGGTTAGCAGCAGAGAAAGGGCTGTAATCGGAGGGTTGGAGGCAAGCTTGAGGTGATGGTTGTACAAAGGAGGGCAAAGCCTTACGTTAGTGGAATAACAATAATTGCTTGTGATTCGAGGACACCTTTCCGCGGCGCACACTTGGCTTTCCGCGGCGCACACTTGGTTTTCCGCGGCGCGCACTTGACTTTCCGCGGCGCACACTTGGCTTTCCGCGGCGCACACTTGGCTTTCCGCGGCGCACACTTGGCTTTCCGCGGCGCACACTTGGCTTTCCGCGGCGCACACTTGGCTTTCCGCGGCGCACACTTGGCTTTCCGCGGCGCACACTTGACTTTCCGCGGCGCACACTTGACTTTCCGCGGCGCACACTTGACTTTCCGCGGCGCACACTTGACTTTCCGCGGCGCACACTTGACTTTCCGCGGCGCACACTTGACTTTCCGCGGCGCACACTTGGCTTTCCGCGGCGCACACTTGGCTTTCCGCGGCGCACACTTGGCTTTCCGCGGCGCACACTTGGCTTTCCGCGGCGCACACTTGACTTTCCGCGGCGCACACTTGGCTTTCCGCGGCGCACACTTGGCTTTCCGCGGCGCACACTTGGCTTTCCGCGGCGCACACTTGGCTTTCCGCGGCGCACACTTGGCTTTCCGCGGCGCACACTTGGCTTTCCGCGGCGCACACTTGGCTTTCCGCGGCGCACACTTGACTTTCCGCTGTACAGTTACCTTGAGTGGAAAGGTGTTGGGATAAGAGAGAAACTAGCACATTCAGATGAAGTTTAGTCTTTAGGAAAACGATGGGGGAGAGAGACGAGTAAGGCAGAGATGGGCCAGCATGGAAAGATAAAGAACATAAGGAAGCTACAAGAGGCCGTGAGACCTACACGCTGTAAATTCCTGTTACTTAACACTAAGTACATCCACCTTGCATCTCCATCCATTAAATGATCTAGCCTCCTTTTAAAACTACCTATTGAAGGATGGAAGAAAGGATATTGTATCGTTGTTATATAGTTACATAGACCAGCTTCGTAATACCTTGTAGGACTGGAAGGAGGAGTTCGCTGCCTCTTCTTCTTTTTCTTCTTCTTCTTAACCTGTTGGACCTGAGCACCTTCTTCTTCTTCTTCTTCTTCTTCTTCTTCTTCTTTTCTTCTTCTTCTTCTTCTTCTTCTTGTGACCTTTGTTGTATCGCTTCATAGGTCCTCTTCAACAATTCGTCTCCTTAGTTAACGATCTTGTCAACTCTTCCCTTGGCTATTTCACCTGGGATCCTAATTCATTGTCTTCTGTGTTTCTTTGTGTTCTGGTCTTTCCTCGATGCCTCCCAACAGGTGAGGGGCGGCACTGATGAGTCCCGCCAAGGCCGTCGCGCTGCCATCCCGCCCTTGCTAAACCGCTCCTTGTGTTCGGATAATAATAACAATAATAATAATAATAATAATAATAATGATAATGATAATGTAATCTTCACCCAAAGGCATACATTAAAAAATCAACAACATAACTATACAAACAGAAGTAAATGAGCTTAAGTACTCTGATAATAATAATAATAATAGGTAATAATAATAATAATAATAAGTTTAGTTTTACCCGAAGGCATACACACAAAAACCCAACAACTATACAAACAGGAGTGAATGAACTTAATTACTAAAGCAAATTTAAGATAATATATACATGTGGGCAATATTATATACAAGCCTTCAAGTTACTGAGATACAGGGCAGAAGACTCGTTTTAACCTTCCGTCTCAATATCATGTCTTAACCCTTCACACCCAGATCTTTCCTTGGCTATAAAAAATCGTATGTTGTTAGCCATAAAACTACGAAAACTAACTTAATATACCCAATTAGTTAGTGGACAAGGATACTAAACAGGACATATCTATTAAATATTGATTATATTCACTGAAAATCGTTTAATGGTATACCCAAATTACAATGGAAATTACGTTCTGGGCCTCAAGGGGTTAGTATTGTCCATGGAAAGATATGCGTGTGGAGGGGTTGGTGTCATGGTGTGAGAGCTTTAATTAACGTGTACTGTTGTGATACCTTTGCCGTGTTTGATGAGGAGGCGGGAGATAGCAATACACGTACAAACATACACGGCATAAGACTCGTTTTAACCTTCAGCCTCAATAACATGTCGTGAGATTTTTTACTGTCCAATGTCCATGGAAAGGTATCCGTGTGAAGGTTTTGGTGCGTGAGTCTTTTAATTAACGTGTAAGTTTGTGATATGATAGCCTACCTTTGCCGTGTTTGGTGGTGAGGCGGGAGAGAGCCACGATGAGCCGCTGTTCCCCCCCCCCCCCCCCTGAGCCACTACCCCCCTGAGCCGCCCAGCAGGTAAGACCAGTGCAGTGTTCCCTGTGATCTCGTTATCAATGTTCACACGTCACAGCAGAAGGAACTGGTCTCGGGACACCCGGCATACCTTTGTTCCCCGGCGCACACACCATAACACAGGACACCCGGCATACCTTTGTTCGATCCCCGGGCGGAGCGAAGATAGATGGGTGGTCTTTCTTAAAAACCCGAGCCCCTGTCCACCCAGCAGTGAATGGGTACCGGGTGTTAGCCGGGGGTT
>JACEEZ010002711.1:162500-165000 GCA_016584305.1 Chionoecetes opilio
ATTATCCCAGCGGGCTCTCTGGGATTGGTATGATTGCAAGCAAGCAGCCCTTGTATTGGTCTTAGCATGTCTGTTTAGCGAGGGAGGGGAGAGGGTGAAGCAAGGAGGTGGTGGTGGTGGTGGTGGTGGTGGATTGAGACATCACACAGGCAGGCGAAGCGAGTAAATGCGTTATAGTGATATTTAATGAGATGCCATGTCGCTGGTTGCTTGCCCCAAAGTTTAAAAAAAATAACGTTTAAAAAATGTTTTTTTAATATGGAAAAAAGTTAAAAAAATGTTAGATATATAAAAAAAAAATAAGAAAGTAAGAAAAAAATAAAGATATGTACAAAAAGTTTATAAATGGGAAAAAACTAAAAAAAAAAGTTTAAAAAAAGGAAAAAAACAGTAAAAAAAAGTTTAAAAAAAGGAAAAAAACTAAAAAAAAGTTTAAAAAAAAGGAAAAAACAGTAAAAAAAAGTTTAAAAAAAGGAAAAAAACAGTAAAAAAAAGTTTAAAAAAAGGAAAAAAACTAAAAAAAAGTTTAAAAAAAGGAAAAAGGTAAAACTAAAGTAAATAGAAGAGTAAAAACGCTGTAGATCACTATTATAGGATGTGTGTGATAGATGATAGATAGATGTCTGTTACAGGATGTCTGTGTGGTGGTTGTCGCTTCTGCTTTTTACGGTTTTTGGTTTATCTGATGGTTTATTTTTGGTTTTGGTTTATCTTACGTTCTGATTATGTGTAGGGATTGGTTTTTTTGGGGGGAGGGGGGTTGAAAAAATTAATTCCAGGAGTAAGTTTTCTTTTTCTCTGTCTGTCTGTCTATCTGTCTTTCTTTCTTTCTTTCTTTATTATTTGTCTGTCTGTCTTTCTTTCCTTCTTTTTGTGTATTTCTTTATGTTTCTCTCTCTCTCTCTCTCTCTCTCTCTCTCTCTCTCTCTCTCTCTCTCTCTCTCGTCTCTCTCTCTCTCTCTCTCTCTCTCTCTCTCTCTCTCTCTCTCTCTCTCTCTCTCTCTTTCTCCCCCCCCTCCACCCTCCACCCTCCACCCCTCTCCCTCCTTCCCTCCCTCCCTCCCTCCCCCTCCCTCCCTGGCACACACCACTACAGCGATGAAGTAACGTAATTATCAAACTGCACCAATTAACGCTCTCCACCCTAAAGCAACATCAAGACGAAGACTATAAGGAAGCTACACTTTTCATCAAGGAGCCTGCGACCCGATACTCCTCTTGAAAATGTCTGAAGTCTTCGTAAGAGGACTGTTGTTACGCTGTTTGCTTCTTATATTGCACGTAAAGATAGAAATAATAATGCACGGTGTTATTGGCCCGGCGCTTCTTTTGATATCCTTAAGACTACGATAGGAAAGACTTTAATATGTTAGTTTGATCTCAGTATCGTTACATTTTGGTTTTGCGAGTGTATAGATCTTGTTTTAAGGCGGAGGGGGAGACAAGAGGACGTGCGATTTTTTCTTAAGAGTTTATGCAAGGATACTGTGTGGAAGATGCCTGTTTCTCTCTCTCCCCCCCTCTCTCTCTCTCTCTCTCTCTCTCTCTCTCTCTCTCTCTCTCTCTCTCTCTCTCTCTCTCTCTCTCTCTCTCTCTCTCTCTTCCTATATACCTCCCTTCCTTCCTATCTTCCATATTAGGGTGACACTTATTTTTCGACTTTCGAAAAATTAAAAAGGCAGTTGATTTTCTGGTTCGTATTAGCCTAAAAACATAACATACAAAGTTTCATCACGATCAAATAATATTTAGCCGTGCCTCATCGCACTTGAATGTATACACTTAACGCTATTAAGCCCGTCTTGTGGGTCTTCCTGGGCTCAACGTTAACCAAGTGCTTATTAAAGTTACAGCACAGTTACACACAGAAAACAAAAACACAACAGTAGCCACTAGCCATACACGTCTCGAAATGGCGCTTTAGCCTGTGCGGCCCGCCTGGCTAAGCCGGGACGGCGCCGGAACAGCTATCGGCAGCTACCGTCCCGGCTCCGGGGAGGTCTGTTGGGTACCACCCCGGCCGGAGAGAGCTGAGGGATACCTCCCCGGTGCTCCAGGCGGTGCGGGCGGCGCCTGCGCCCCGCCCGCACCGCCTCGTGATTGCCACATACGGCAAATTCACGAGACGATGTCCCTGGCCACCGACCGAGCATGTGAGCCTTCAACCAATGGTTGACGCCCCACACGCCCGGCCGGCCGACCGGCCCTGCAAAAGGCCGGTCCCGGGTTAGCCCGGATGGGTAATTCAGGCGGGACGCAGCAACACCGCGTAGGCAGCTTGAGAACCAGTATTTATTATCAAGTATCGCACCGATATTCCACATCCCAGACGCCACGGTACTGGAGCGTACGCTTCAGAACCTTACGAACAATCTGGCGTCCGAAAAAGTACACAGGCCACGAGTCCGCCCAACGCACAGCCCTTCATGTGACCACTAGGATGACACTTATTTTTCGACTTTCGAAAATCAGTGAGGCCGGGTGACGGTGCTCTTGTTGG
>JACEEZ010002711.1:170000-177500 GCA_016584305.1 Chionoecetes opilio
TGAGATACAAGGTGGTTTTATAGCCTTGCAAAGTGTCCTATCTATGTTTATATAAGAATTAGATCCCAGAATTTCCGCCTCAAAGATAAACATTGCGGTGATGGGACGGCAGGTTAGGGGTTACACAAGGCGAGAATGTACTGTTCTGAGATACAAGGTGGTTTTATAGCCTTGCAAAGTGTCCTATCTATGTTTATATAAGAATTAGATCCCAGAATTTCCGCCTCAAAGATAAACATTGCGGTGATGGGACGGCAGGTTAGGGGTTACACAAGGCGAGAATGTACTGTTCTGAGATACAAGGTGGTTTTATAGCCTTGCAAAGTGTCCTATCTATGTTTATATAAGAATTAGATCCCAGAATTTCCGCCTCAAGATAAACATTGCGGTGATGGGACGGCAGGTTAGGGGTTACACAAGGCGAGAATGTACTGTTCTGAGATACAAGGTGGTTTTATAGCCTTGCAAAGTGTCCTATCTATGTTTATAAAAGAATTAGATCCCAGAATTTCCGCCTCAAAGAGAAAACATTGCGGTGATGAGACGGCAGGTTAGGGGTTACACAAGGCGAGAATGTACTGTTCTGAGATACAAGGTGGTTTTATAGCCTTGCAAAGTGTCCTATCTGTTTATATAAGAATTAGTTCCCAGAATTTCCGCCTCAAAGAGAAACATTGCGGTGATGGGACGGGAGGTTAAGGGTTACACAAGGCGAGAATGTACTGTTCTGAGATACGAGGTGGTTTTATAGCCTTGCAAAGTGTCCTATCTGTTTATATAAGAATTAGCTCCCAGAATTTCCGCCTCAAAGAGAAACATTGCGGTGATGGGACGGCAGGTTAAGGGTTACACAAGGCGAGAATGTACTGTTCTGAGATACAAGGTGGTTTTATAGCCTTGCAAAGTGTCCTATCTATGTTTATATAAGAATTAGATCCCAGAATTTCCGCCTCAAAGAGAAACATTGCGGTGATGGGACGGCAGGTTAGGGGTTACACAAGGCGAGAATGTACTGTTCTGAGATACAAGGTGGTTTTATAGCCTTGCAAAGTGTCCTATCTATGTTTATATAAGAATTAGATCCCAGAATTTCCGCCTCAAAGAGAAACATTGCGGTGATGGGACGGGAGGTTAGGGGTTACACAAGGCGAGAATGTACTGTTCTGAGATACAAGGTGGTTTTATAGCCTTGCGAAGTGTCCTATCTATGTGTATATAAGAATTAGCTCCCAGAATTTCCGCCTCAAAGAGAATCATTGCGGTGATGGACGGCAGGTTAGGGGTTACACAAGGCGAGAATCTACTCTTCTAAGACAATATAATAACATGGCCTTACAAACTGTGGTTACTTCACGGCAATAATTTACTGTTCTATGACATAAGGTAGTTACATGGCCTTGCAAAGTGTCTCATCAATGCTTATATAAGAATTAGTTCATGTTTTGCGCCACTGATCTTACTATATCCTGCAATGTAGACGTAACTATAGATAGGAACATAGGAAATACTAAATAGAAGGTCTTTGGGTAGCGTATATAAACTTAATATTTGATGTGACGTGAGATTATGTCCGCATCAGTAAGTTAGGTAAAGACGTGTTTCACTATCTAGTAAGCTTAAAAATCACCTTTTGAGTCATATGGGATGAAATTGCACCACCATTTTCGACTTGCTGTGTATAAGTGAGCTCAAGTAAGTCTTATAAGTCTTCAAGTGAACCTCCAAGGCCTACCATCCGAACTTTGGAGGTCATGCTGTCTACAGGCACTATAGGCATCAATGTAAAAATAATAGAAATAATAGAGGTAAATGTTCGTGGTTGGTGGATGGATGGCCCTGCAAATTTTTCCCAAGGTTGAATAGTTGAAGGGTTGATGTCTTGTAATGGTGTCCCGCCTACTACTACTCACCCCCACCCACTCCCACCCACCCCCCACCCACCCACCTTGCTTGCCCACCCTGATTAACTGCCTGGCTGACCGACTGACGTACTTACTTTCTACCTTCACTCACTCACTCACTCACTGACCAGCCTCCTCCTATTCATCCCACTTACAGGGATACTTTGCAGTCTTTTCAAATTGTTCTTTTTATTTAGTATGTCCCATGAATCCTCCATGACTCCCCTTCCTCCCACTGTCCTTCTCTCCATGCTCCACCAAGTTCGTCCTGGCGTGGTGGCGCTTTGTATAGTCAATAACCTTGTAGTTGGTACTTGCAAAGTGTCTAGATAGGATCAAAGTATATTATCTTATCTTCTCTCTCTCTCTCTCTCTCTCTCTCTCTCTCTCTCTCTCTCTCTCTCTCTCTCTCTCTCTCTCTCTCTCTCTCTCTCTCTCTCTCTCTCTCTCTCCTCTCTCTCTCTCTCTCTCTCTCTTCTCTCTCTCTCTCTCTTCTCTCTCTCCTCCTCCTCTCTCTCTCTCTCTCTCTTCCTCTCTCTCTCTTCTCTCTCTCCTCTCTCTCTCTCTCTCTCTCTCCTCTCTCTCTCTCTCTCTCTCTCTCTCTCTCTCTCCTCTCTCTCTCTCTCTCTCTCTCTCTCTCTCTCTCTCTCTCTCTCTCTCATATCTCACCGTTATTTATCCTCTTGTCTATCCTCTCAAAAAGTGTATAATATGATTCACAGAGGGAATTGAAGCATGGAAACCTTGGATAACATGAAGAAAATGTCGTATAGGCTGGAAGGACCACAATGCAAGGTTATTAGGGAATTATTTTTTTCTCCAATGGCCAGTCCTTTGTGATGTAAAAATGGAAAGAAAAAAATAGGATTATCGTGTATACATTGTGACGTAGGACGCGGGCAAATACATAATACTGATCCCTTCAAATAAGACCGTTCATGGCTACCTGAACTATCCCCCCTATATAGAATGGTTCCATGGCCAATGATTAGGTAGTTAGTGCGGAGTCAATAGGGAGCCTTAACCCCTTCACGCCCAGATCTTTCCTTTGCTATATAAAACCGTCTTGCTATATAAAACCGTCTTGCTATATAAAACCGTCTTGCTATATAAAACCGTCTTGCTATATAAAACCGTCTGTTGTCGAGCCATAAAATTACGAAGTGTAACTGAATATACCAGATTAGCTAGTGAACAAGGATACTAAACAGGTCGTATCTATAAAATATTGTTTATATTCCCTAAAAATCGTTTAATGGTAGCCAAATTACTATGAAAATTACGTTCTGGGCCTCAAGGGGTTAAAAGGAGGCTAGATAATTTCATGGATGGGGATGAAAGGTGGGTGTAGGACTGTAGGTAGTGTTAAATAACAGGAACTACCACGTGTGTAGGTCTCGCGGCCTCTTGTAGCTTCCTTATTTTCGTATGTTCTTATCTAGAAATACCCTAGATAATGGCTACCCCTCAAACTGCAATCTTCATTAACTTAGAATACAAAAGAAGTACAGCAACAGGATGTCTAGTTTTGCTGCAGCCTTTGATGGGACGAGGCCAGATAAGTTCTTTTAGTTTTTTATGAATAGCAATCATAAGACGAGTTACTTGAAGTGCCTGGGAGTGAGCGAAGGACTCGGCCTTGCATCGGGGGGCTTTGATGGCCTGGCGCGGTGGGGCTCATCGGTGCATCTTGTCTTTGTGTGGCCACGCACGCCCCTGGGAGGCCCGCAGGAGACACTGGCAACGCTGCTCCCAGGAATCTTGCGTCACTGGCAACGCTGCTCCCGGGAATCTTGCTTCGTGGAAAGAAACTGAACAAGATAACATTTTTGCTGGTTAGGTAGGCTATGCTAGATTACGTTAGGTTAACAACTGAACAAGAGACTGAGATACTGGTAACGCTACTCCCGGGAATCTTGGATGGAGAAAAGAACACTAAGAAGACAATGAATTTGGATCCCAGGTGAAAAAGCTAAAGGAAGAGTTGACAAGATTGTTAACTAAGAAGATGAGGAGACGAAGTTGAAGAGGACCTAGGAAGCGATACTAGTCGTCAAAGGTCACAAGAAGAAGGAGAAGAAGTCTTGTAAAGGAACTGAACAAGATTACAATGGTAGGGACACCAGATCGGCCCTCGACCTCGCCACCTGCAAGCGCTAACCACTCGCCCGAAGTGGAAGTGCGGCCTCGTTTTATAGAGTCGTTAATTTACAAGACAGGTGGCCAGCGTGTTCCCCCGTCGTGGCGCTGAGGCAAGGACGTTAGAAAAACTCTGCGGTGACGCGCTGTCGGGTTTCACTACCCCGTAGATTTGTATGCTTTATCATCAATACCTCCGCTAAGGAAGTTATGATCGGTTCGGTTTGTTTGTTTGTTTGATTGTTTGTGTTAAGGATATCCTGTGCCCATGGTCCCCGGGTGAGAGGTATCCCCCGGTGTGGGCCGTAACCATCACCACGGGTCGTTCCTACTGCCTACTTTCCCTTTTTCTGCAGGTGTCTCCATTCCTTCCCCTCCTCTCCTCCCCTCTCTCCCCTCTGCGCCTCTAGCCTTCCTTCCCCTCCCTGCGACCCTTCCTCCCCTCCCCTTGGCGGCCGCTACTGTGCAGTCTGCCTCGTCTTCCAGGCACTCCCGCTGCCTGCTACGCCCGCTTCCCTGGGTACGTTGGGTGAATGCCACGCTCCTGCTTTCCTTAACTTTAGGTCAGAATTCATAAGAATAAACGTTTTGGCCATAATAGTCACGTGACACTAACACTAGAAATATAGACCAGTTGAGTTTCGTTTACTACTACTGCTACTACTACTACTACTACTATTACTACTATTACTACTACTGCTATTACTACTCTATTACTACTACTACTACTACTACTACTACTACTACTACTACTACTACTCTATTTCTACTACTACTACTACTATTTATACTACTACTACTGATATTACTACTACTACTACTTACTACTACTACTTCTACTGCTATTACTGCTACTACTACTACTACTACTACTACTACTACTACTACTACTACTACTACTACTACCACTACTACTACTACTACTACTACTACTACTACTATCTACTACTACTACTACTACCACCACCATTACTACTACTACTACTACTACTACTACTACTATACTACTACTACTACTACTACTACTACTACTACTACTACTACTTCTACAATTTACTACTACGTACCATTAGTACATACGTACCACCACCACCACCTGTGAAAGTCTACGTAACCCACACGTAACATTTAACTTGGTCGGGTCGGTCCTGGAGGCTGTCATAGGTCCGGCCGCCACCACGCGCCTCCCGACCCAACAAGGAACCTTTCATAGCGATGACGCACACACAGACACTCGAGCCGGCGAGGTGTGGGCGTAGCGGTGCAGTGTCCAAGCTCCTGAAGGAAACCAGCATCAGGGAGGGACGGCTGCTGCGTGGTGTGTATGAACAGAGATTGACAGTCAGTGCGGAGTCAATAGAGAGCTTTAAAACGAGGCTGGATAATTTCATGGATGGGGATGAAAGGTGGATGTAGGTAGTGTTAAGTAACATTAACTACCACGTGTAGGTCTCGCGGCCTCTTGTAGCTTCCTTATGTTCTTAAGTTCTTATGAGAGGTGCGTAGTGCTCGATAATACTCGCAATGATCAGGGTAGTTATCGATGGTAGTTAATGATGTCGGGCTGTATTTGGTTCCCTTGGCGCCCCTCTTAATATCCCGTTAAGGCGCGGCGCATAAGTCACCTCCGGGATGGCGTACTGGAGGTCTGCTTGGGTTACTCACATCAATAACAATAGCGGCGCCTACGCATGCCCCTGGCTAGCTTACTGCGTCCCCCGTGATGAAGAGTCGTAATGGTTGCACAGAGACATTGGCCTCCCGTGGTCCTCGCTTCCATGCTCCCTTCCACGACCCTCCAGACTGTGCAGGGCCAACCACCGGAGCCCTCACGGAAACTGAACTGAAGAAAATAAGAGGAAAGAAAGAGAAAAAAACTAAAAGACAGAATAAGAGAAGACAATTAACTAAAGACCCAGACGGCAAGAAGAAACACGTCAGGGAGTGCCGATGAAAAAGGCCAGACTCTCGACCCACAACTGAACTGAACTGGAAAAACATAATAGCCTACAGGCGCTATAGGCTTCTACGTAAAAATGTTTCCTTCTTCCGAGCAGAGCGTCAAGCGACCTGTTTGATTGTACCGACCACCCTCGCAGACAGTAAGGAGATGAACCGCTGAGGTGTACGTGAGGACGGCCGCGTCAGGTTGATCCTTCCTGGAAGACTCGTCCCGGATGCCTGCCACACATGGTAGTACTTGGCGACGCAGGACATCATCACTCCCGCCAAAAAGAGCTGTTCACATGGTGGCTAGTGTGGCGGGCGGGCGAATGTTTATTTAATGTTACGTCTGACCCTGACAAATAGTGACAGTGTCTTATCGCCGCATCACTTACCGCTTACTTCTGAACACATCATTGTCTCCTTGCACGGCTTTTTTGTATTACCTTCTGGAGGGGGAGAACAGAACGGGACTTACGGGTGTTAAGAACTTAGGAGAATAGGCTGCCCATGTGTTTCCGTGTTGCTGTGTGCGTGGCGAGGCAGTTACGTTGTCAGGCCGGGGATGAGGACCGTCACAACACTTAAGAACATAAGAAAATAAGGAAGCTACAAGAGGCTGTGAGACTTACACGTGGTAGTTCCTGTAAATGGTAGTAGGGTAGTTCCTGTCACATCGCCTAAGGGTACGGTGTGTCATAGTGCGCAGTGGCGGGAATGACTTGTCTTTAGGTAGGAGGCATGAAGGCCCCGTGTAGTGGGGACCTCCGCCGGAATGATTATGAGAGATGCATAATAGAATGACAGTCTCGCCGCAATCCATCTTAGGGAAGCCACAACAAGCAAGGAGCCGCGGAGGGGACGCAGCACTCATAACATTACCTGGCGGCCCACTCACTTCCCTTGCCTGAATGTTAATGTGCAGGTAGAATGATTCGTAATTATAATAACTAATTTTTATGATTATGATAATAGCAGTAAATTATATGCTAGCCTACAAATCCTTATGCACACACACACGTAAACACCCCCCCCCACACACACATACATACACACACACATACACACACACACACACACACACACACACACACACACACACACACACACACACACACACACACACACACACACACACATAAACACACACACACACACACACACACACACACACATAAACACACACACACACACACACACACACACACACACACACACACACACACACACACACACACACACACACACACTGTTACTCTTTGTTTGCTGTTCGACAAGACTGATAGGATGAGGAGGAGGAGAGAGGAGGAGGAGGAGGAGGAGGAGGGAGAGGAGGAGGAGGAGGAGGAGGAGAGGAGGAGGAGGAGGAGGAGGAGGAGAGGTCATGACATCCGGGTGACTCATTTGACCTAGTTCGGGACAGCCTGAATCACCCTGCACGGGGACGGACTTCACAGACTCACCGCCTCAAAAATCTCACTTTACTCATCAAGCGTCTTTATTGGGTCGACTTTCC
>JACEEZ010002711.1:180000-195000 GCA_016584305.1 Chionoecetes opilio
CTTTTAACTTTACACACCATTACGTAATACCTTCCCTGCATTCACGGCATGTAAAATCAGTAAAATTAGTATAGTCATCCCTAAAGTCAGCCTCTATAGTCAACCCCTCGCTATCTTATCGTATATGTAGTCACCGTATTACACACCATTACGTAATACCTTCCCTGCATTCACGGCAAGTTCACGTATCCACTGTCTCCGTCCCGTCACGTCTGCCGCACCTCGCACTAGTTCGTCACGTTCGCTGCATCACCGTTCCTTAATCAAGTCATTCATGGGGCACCCGACACCTCGTCTGAGAGCCTCTCTACCACTCTTGACGGAGCCTTCGTGTCTGCCACAGGGAAGGGACGGGGAGGAGGGGAGGGAAGGGGTAAGTGGAGACTGGAGAGCATGTCTTCTTGATACGCCTCAACACCTCTTACACCTGAATGGCATACCCTCAGGTGTGTTTAAATATTTGAGTGGAGGAAGAGGAGGGTGGGTTGGGTAGAGGGGGGGGTCAAGAGGGTTAGTTGGGGAGGGGGAGTCAGTGAGGAGAGGAGGGTTGGGTAAGGGGGAGGGGAGAGTCAGTGTTTCTTATTAATTGTGTGATTAAGGGCGTGTGTTTAAGGGGCGGTGTGAGGGCGGAAAGCAGCTTCACGAGATTGTTTTGGTTTGGAGTGTTGGAATGAGGGCGGCGTGAGTGTTTAGGCCGGGGGAGGGGGGGAGGGCTAGTGGGAGGGGGAGAGTGAGTGGGCGGGGTTGAGGACGTAGCAGACCAAGTGGGTTGAGCGAGGGCGGCGCCGTAATGGAGGCGGTGAAGGGCGGCCACTTGGGTGAGGTAGATGCTTGAGGGCATGGCGGGGTGGGGCAGGACAGGGGCAGGGGTAGGGCAGGTAGGTGCTTGAGGGCATGGCGGGGTGGGGCAGGACAGGGGCAGGGGTAGGGCAGATAGGTGCTTGAGGGCATGGCGGGGTAGGGCAGGGCAGGGGCAGGGCAGGGGCAGGGCAGGGGCAAAGGTGGTAGTAATCCAGGCTATAAACTGTCCTTATCACCATGCACATTCACACGCGCGTGAGACTTACTCTTGCTGAAGTGTTAGAAATACAAGACATGTGATGGACTCTACGTATATACTATGCACGACACTGCACGACGGCAAATATGGAGAGAGAAAAAAGGGCAGACTCTCTTTAAAACCCGAAAAAGAGAGTTTTAAGAAATATGTCAAATTATGAGCTCTCAAGGTTGTTTCCCCTTAAGATCGGAAGACGGGGAGTGATCAGGGTAGAACATCGTGCCTTATCCATGTTATAAGGAATGCTAATGACTATACATCAATTTAATCTTATTATACTATATAGTGGTAATATAGAGTTATATAGATGAGTTGGTATAATATAATATAGATTTATACGATATGTATAATAGTTAATATAGACTGGTTGTATAAAATGATATGGTTGATAGTGTTACTATAACTTAACGATGATGTGTAATAATTAAATAAAAGTTGAATAGCGAGGTTAAGATGGTCAATGATGGAATACATGATGAATGGCGCTATGATGGTTATATATGTGTATGAAGTGGTTAATTGAAAGAGATGTGATAGAACATACGTGGTATGATTTAATTAAGATGGTATGGATGATACATAATTAATGTCTGTTTAGATGGTTAATATAGATGGTTGTATAGATGATGGTTGGTATAGATGGTTAATATAGATGGTTGTATAGATGATGATGATGGTTGGTATAGATGGTTAATATAGATGATTGTATAGAACACGCGGTTTCATATTTAATCCTGGGAATGTATGGAGTGAGTACAACAGTTACGTCTTGTATTGACAGGTGGACGGAGCATGAATGAGAGCGCGTAGACAGTCTTGATTGCGATTTATATCTCTACTGAAAGTCAATATGAATACTAACCTAACTAACTTAACTAACTAACTAACAATGAATACTAGGTAGAGAAATTGACTCGTTAGCTGCTATTAAAAGAGTATACATTATCATACTGTTAATCGTGTCTTGGAGATGCACTTAATATTTGAAGGAGTTTTGGGGCAATTGAAGACAACCATTGGCCTCTTTTTTTTTAGGCAGTTTTTTTTTTTTTTATTATTATTATTATTATTATTATTATTTTTTTTTTTTTTTTTTTTTTTTTTTTTTTTGACATTGGATACTACCATTGCCTTCTTTCTTTTCAGTCTATAGTTTTATCTCTCCCCTTTGCATTATTTCCTCATGCAAGAAGACAGGCGCCATTTGATCCTTCATAGAGTACGATCAGTAACATTAACAAACAATGGTCGACCTTCAAGTGATTCGTCAGATTCAAGTGTGAGGTGTGTGGCTCGGGGCTCAGGGAAATACCACGTGACTCTCTTTCACCTCGTGCAGGTCCTTTGTGATCGAGAAAGTGTGTTAACTAAGACTATGTTATTTTTTATAACTTATTTGATTTGTTAGTATTGGTGAGAATCATGGAGTCTTTGAACGCTATTATTTATTTTTTATTTCTATTTTTTTACATCACAAAGGGCTGGCCAAGGGCAAAAAATTAAGAAAGAGCCCACTTAGTTGTCAGTCCCTGTAAAGAAGACGGTATAAGTATATAGAAAGTGGGGTGGGTCGATCATGGAGCTATGGAGGGAGAGGATAGGAAGGGCTGAATATTTTGTTGTATTTTAACATTTATTTAGATAGTGTTGTCTAAGACTATGTGAAGTTTCATGTGAGAACTTATTTAATTTCTTAGTATTGGTGAGAATACTGAGTCTGAACGCTATTTATTTATTCTTCATTTCTATTTTTTTACATCACAAAGGGCTGGCCAAGGGTTAAAAAAAAAATTCAAAAGACCCGCTTAGTTGTCAGTCCCTAACTCCCTATAAAAGACAGTAAAAGTATATAGAAAGAGGGGTGGGCCGAACATGGAGCTATGGAAGGAGAGAGTAGGAGGTACTCGATATATTTTTGTATTTTAACATTTATTTATATAGCGTGTTATCTAAAACTATGTGAAGCTTTATGTGATAACTGAATTGATTTCTTAGTATTGGTGAAAATCCTAAGTCTTTGAACAATGTAGGGAGAGGGTAGGAGGTACTCGATATTTTTTTGTATTTTAACATTTAATTTTTATGTATTTTAACATTTTATTTTTTTTTATTTTAACTTTTTTTTTTTTTTTATTTTAACATTATATTTTTTTGTATTTTAATATTTTATTTTTTTGTATTTTAACATTATATTTTTTTGTATTTTAATATTTTATTTTTTTGTATTTTAACATTTTATTTTTTTGTATTTTAACTTTTTTTTTGTGTATTTTAACATTTTATTTTTTTGTATTTTAACATTTTACTTTTTTGTATTTTAACATTTTATTTTTTTGTATTCACATTTTATTTGTACGTATGTTTAATACTTCTTTTTTGTTTGCTCCAGCAGGTAAGTGACCGAGGGAACACCAAGGACGCGAGAAGGGCAAGTAGAAGGACACTATCTATCACCCGAGGGCGTCACGAGCATGGGGAAGCAAGTGTTACAGTAGTCACCAGTTCTTACACCAGAAGAATGAAAGAATAAACGAGACAGTCACTTTAAACCACTTACACTCCTTCTTGGCCAGGCGTATTCATCTTTTTTTTTTTTTTTACATCATAATGGACTGGCCAAGGGCAAAAAAAAGAAGCAAAAAAAAAGCCAGTCCCTATAGAGAAGATAGTAAGAGCATATAAGAAAGGGGGGTGGGCCAATTTAGTTCGGGAGGTGTCTTGTCCAGTGGCGGAACAAGGGGTGTAAAAATGGGGGGGCACCACCCTAAGATGGGGGTGCACGTGCCCCCCCAGGCCCCCCCGCATTTCCGCCACTGCATATACCATCAGAATCTGGCGTATAAAAACAAAAAAAACTAAAATATGAAGGATAAAAAGAATATCAGGAAAAAAGTTAATTACTCACTGTATCAAAATTGGAACCGAAAATTGAAAGAAGATTAAATTTCTTGGAAAAAAAGTCATCTACCATCAGAATCTGGTGTATGAAAACAAAGACAAATATAAGAAGGAAAAAAATAATATCAGGAAAAAAAAGTTTATTTAGATGAGCATAATTCTTGAAAAACAGTCATATACCTTTAGAATCTGGCGTATGAAAACAAAACAATAAAAATATAAAGGGAAAAAATAATATCAGGAAAAAAGTAAATTACTCACTGTATCAAAATTGGAACCGAAAATAGAAAGAAGACCAAAATTCTTGGAAAAAAAGACATATAGACTACCATCAGAATACAGAATAATTCAATTATAATTATATATATCAATAATTATATTATATATATATTTTGATAATAATCATTTGATATATAATTATAATTTGAGTAATTATCTTTTTTTCTAGATTTTTTTTTTCCCTCATATTTTTTTTTTTTTGTAGACACCAGATTCTGATGGTAGATGACTTTTTTCAAGAATTTTGCTCTTCTTTCTAATTTCGGTTCCAATTTTGATACAGTGAGTAATTAACTTTTTTTCCTGATATTCTTTTTTTCCCTTCATATTTTTTTTTTTTTATATAACGCCAGATTCTGATGGTGTATGATTTTTTTTCAAGAATTTTGCTCTTCTTTCTATTTTCGGTTCCAATTTTGATAGTGAATAATAAAAAAAAAATTCTGATATTCTTTTTCTCCTTCATAATTATATTTTTGTATTTTTATACACCAGCTTCTGATGGTATATGACTTTTTTCAAGAATTTTGCTCTTCTTTCTATTTTCGGTTCCAATTTTGACACAGTGAGTAATTAACTTTTTTTCCTTCATTTTTTTTTAATTTTGTATACACCAGATTCTGGTGGTATATAACTTACCAGCCACTTGTCTTGTCACTCCTCTCCTTATCATCTTACTTGCGTTACGGTCAGGCTTGTGTGGGTGTGGTTATTGGAGTAAGAGGAAGTCAGGAAGCGTTGGCCTGATTTACTGCTCCTCGCTGGGGTGTGGGAAGCAGAGGGAAGCAACAGTGAAGTAACAGTGAAGCAACAGCGGCTACCACACGTTTGCTTCCCTAGCCAGCAGCCTGCCTCACCTCCGTTTTCTTTCTAATATTGAGGGCAAACTTTACTAACACCAGCAGCACCACTACTACTATTACTACCACCACTACTACTAATGCTGATCAGAAAATAATAATGTAATGATATTGTTGCACATCATATTATGCTATCAATATTACTGTTCTTATTATCATTGTCATTACTACTATAGCACCACCACCATACATACACCACAACCACCACCACCATGCATACACCACAACCACCACCACCATGCATACACCACACAACCACCACCACCATGCATACACCACAACCACCACCACCATGCATACACCACAACCACCACCACCATGCATACACCACAACAACCACCACCACCATGCATACACCACAACCACCACCACCATGCATACACCACAACCACCACCACCATGCATACACCACAACAACCACCACCATACATACACCACAACAACCACCACCACTATGCATACACCACAACCACCACCACCATACATACACCACAACAACCACCACCATGCATACATACACCACAACCCCCACCACCATGCATACACCACAACCACCACCACCATACATACACCACAACAACCACCACCAGCCATGCATACATACACCACAACACACCCAACCACCATACATACACCACAACACCACCACCCATGCATACACCACAACACCACCACCACCATGCATAACCAACCACCACACAACCCCACCACCACCATGCATACACCACAACACACCACACACCAAAACACATGCATACACCACAACCACCACCACCATGCATACACCACAACAACCACCACCACCATACATACACCACAAACCACCACCACCATCATACACCACAACCACCACCACCATGCATACACCACAACCACCACCACCATGCATACACCACAACCACCACCACCATACATACACCAACAACCACCACCACCATGCATACACCACAACCAACCACACCACCATACATACACCACAACCACCACCACCATACATACACCACAACAACCACCACCACCATGCATACACCACAAACCACCCACCACCATACATACACCACAACCACCACCACCATACATACACCACAACCACCACCACCATGCATACACCACAACCACCACCACCATACATACACCACAACCACCACCACCATGCATACACCACAACCACCACCACCATACATACACCACAACCACCACCACCATGCATACACCACAACAACCACCACCACCATGCATACACCACAACCACCACCACCATACATACACACAACAACCACCACCACCATGCATACACCACAACCACCACCACCATCATACACCACAACCACCACCCACCATACATACACCACAACAACCACCACCACCATGCATACACCACAACACACCCACCATACATACACCACAACCACCACCACCATGCATACACCACAACAACCACCACCATGCATACACCACAACCACCACCCCATACATACACCACAACCACCACCACCATGCATACACCACAACAACCACCACCATACATACACCACAACCACCACCACCATGCATACACCACAACAACCACCACCACATACATACACCACAACAACCACCACACCATACATACACCACAACCCACCACCACCATGCATACACCCAACACCACCACCATCCATACACCACAACCACCACCACCATCCACCACAACCCCACCACCATGCATACACCACAACCACCACCACCATGCATACACCACAACACACCACCACCATGCATACACCAACAACCACCACCACCATGCATACAACCACAACCACCACCACCATGCATACACCACAACCACCACCACCATACATACATACACACAACCACCACCACCATGAACATACACCACAACAACCACCACCACCATGCATACACCACAACCACCACCACACCATGCATACACCACAACCACAACCAACCACCACATACATACACCACAACCTACCCCACCACCATGCATACACCACAACCACCACCACCATGCATACACCACAACCACCACCACCATACATACACCACCAACACCACCACCACCATGCATACACCACAACCACACCACCACCATACATACAACCACAACCACCACCACCATACATACACCACAACCACCACCACCATGCATACACCCAACACCACCACCATGCATACACCACAACAACCACCACCATGCATAACCACAACCACCACCACCATACATACACCACAACCACCACCACCATACAATACACCACAACCACCACCACCATACATACACCACAACCACCACCACCATGCATACACCACCACACCCACCATGCATACACAACAACAACCACCACCATCATAACCACAACCCCACCACCATGCATACACACAACACACCACCATAATACAGCACAACCACCACCACCAGCATACACCACAACCCCAACCACCATACATAACACCACAACCACCACACCATCATTACACACAACCACCACCACCATCAATACACCACAACCACACCACCATGCATAACCACAACCACCACCACCATACATACACCACAACCCCACCACCATAGCATACACCTAAACCACCACCACCATACATACACCACAACCACCACCACCATGCATAAACCACAACCACACCACCATACATACACCACAACCAACCACCACCAACAACCACACAACACCACAACCAAAACACCAAACAAACCACCACCATGCATAAACCACAACCACCACCCCATCATACACCACAACCACCACACCACATACACCACAACCACCACCACTAATACATACACCAACAACCACGAACCATGCAATAACCACAACCACCACCAGCAGACATACACACACCAGCCATTCCACCATAAACACCACAAACAACCTGTAAACCGCATACCCAAACTACCACCTACCTTGCCTACACCACAACACCACCAATCATACACAACCACATCACATGTCATAAGGCACACGCGAGCAGCTAGCCATGCTACAAGAAGACCCACCATAGATCATTACACCCACAACACTGCACTGTCCAGCAACCATCCAAACCACCAACCATGTCAGAAATAATCACGTTGTCCTTTATATCTATGAGTCCCATCCTAGCTCTTGACTAGCCCTCTTGACCCATCTACCTACCTGTAAAGAGCACATAGCTGGCAAGCACCCCTACCTGTAATAGACCCATAAACAAAACACAATAAATAAACATACAACTGTTAATCATCACCCCTTCAGCCCACCAACAGTAAGCAAACACAAAAATAATAAGAACATAAGAAAATAGGAACTTTCAAGATTTGCTACAGATCCTTTTTCACCTTGAATATAGTATAGTCTTTTAAAAACCTGTATAAAAGCTTCTATTACCTAAATACTTATATTCCCTTGCCTACCCCATGACTAAAAAATACAAAAAACATGTAGTAAATAGATATGTTCGAAGACCCGACATCCAGCCATGGTAGCCGGAATAGGCAGGGCAAAGGACAATGAGAACGCCAAAGACATAAGCCACGCACTGCTACAGGGGGCCCCAACCTGCACGAGTGTCTGTAAACCAAACCTTAAACCTGTATCCAAATACCTACCTATCCTTGCTACCCATACCGCTCGTCAAGGCATGGGGGTCAATAGGGTTTCGAGGCCGCAGCGAGCATGGTACCGTTACCTGGGCAAGGAGAGGACCGCCCAAGAGTCATTGCCCCGCCACTGCCCGCCGCCACCACCTGCGATAACAAACTGTGCGAAAAATTCCGTTTTCTTTCATCGCATTCATGAAGTCCCCCCCTCCTATCTCTTGGCACCCTCCTACCCCGTCTTGGCACCCCTACCCTGTTTTTAGCACCCCCTACCCTGTTTTAGCACCCCCTACCCTGTTTTAGCACCCCCCTACCCTGTTTTAGCACCCCCTACCCTGTTTTAGCACCCCCTACCCTGTTTTGGCACCCCCCTACCCTGTTTTGACACCCCCTACCCTGTTTTGACACCCCCTACCCTGTTTTGGCACCCCCTACCCTGTTTTGACACCCCCTACCCTGTTTTGGCACCCCCTACCCCCTCTTGGCACCCCTACCCTGTTTTAGCACCCCCTACCCTGTTTTAGCACCCCCCTACCCTGTTTTAGCACCCCCTACCCTGTTTTAGCACCCCCCTACCCTGTTTTAGCACCCCCTACCCTGTTTTAGCACCCCCTACCCTGTTTTGGCACCCCCCTACCCTGTTTTGAACACCCACCCTACCCTGTTTTAGCACCCCCTACCCTGTTTTGCACCCCCTACCCTGTTTTGACACCCCTACCCTGTTTTGGCACCCCCTACCCTGTTTTGACACCCCCTACCCTGTTTTAGCACCCCCTACCCTGTTTTGGCACCCCCCTACCCTGTTATGACACCCCTACCCTGTTTTGACACCCCCTACCCTGTTTTAGCACCCCACTACCCTGTTTTAGCACCCCCCTACCCTGTTTTGGCACCCCCCTACCCTGTTTTAGCACCCCCCTACCCTGATTTAGCACCCTCTACCCTGTTTTAGCACCTTCCTACCCTGTTTTGACACACCCTACCCTGTTTTGACACCCCCTTCCCTGTTTTAGCACCCCCTACCCTGTTTTAGCACACCCTTACCCTGTTTTGTCACCCCCCTACCCTGTTTTAGCACCCCCCTACCCTGTTTTAGCACCCCCTACCCTGTTTTAGCACCTTCCTACCCTGTTTTGACACCCCTACCCTGTTTTGACACCCCCTACCCTGTTTTAGCACCCCCCTACCCTGTTTTTGGCACCCCCTTACCCTGTTTTGACACCCCCTACCCTGTTTTAGCACCCCCCTACCCTGTTTTAGCACCCCCTACCCTGTTTTAGCACCCCCCTACCCTGTTTTGACACCCCTACCCTGTTTTGACACCCCCTACCCTGTTTTAGCACCCCCCTACCCTGTTTTAGCACCCCTTACCCTGTTTTGACACCCCCTACCCTGTTTTAGCACCCCCTACCCTGTTTTAGCACCCCCTACCCTGTTTTAGCACCCCCTACCCTGTTTTGACACCCCCTACCCTGTTTTGGCACCCCCTACCCTGTTTTGACACCCCTACCCTGTTTTGACACCCCCTACCCTGTTTTGGCACCCCCTACCCTGTTTTGACACCCCCTACCCTGTCTTGGCACCCCCTACCCTGTTTTGGCACCCCCTACCCCGTCTTGGCACCCCCTCCCCACCCTTGGCAACCCCCTCCCCTTTCTTGGCTCCCCCTCGTCACCCCTGGCACCCCCACCCTTGTCACACCCACTCACCCTATCCCTAACATTCTCTAACCTCTTAGTGGTTTTATTACTAGTTTTTCTATTTTTTTATTTTATTATTATGAGGGACTGGCCAAGGGAAAAGGAATAGGTATAAAGCTCGCAAGGTTTGTTTTTTTCTTTCTTATTATTCATGTAATTACCTCCGCCAACGAAGTTGGAGGGGTTATGTTTTCACCCCGATCTGTCTGTCTGTCTGTCTGTTAGTGTACAGGATTTCTCGAAGAGTTACACATAGATTTGGACCAAACTCGGTATACCAAGTCTGTTTGGTATAAGGAAGAACTTATATAATTTTGGATGAAATCTATTTACAACTGTTGCCATGGCAACCAATTGCTGAAATATTCGGTCGGTGGTATGCGCTCATATTGAGTGCATATATATATATATATAATATATATATATATATATATATATATATATATATATAATATATATATATATATATATCACTTTAAGCGAAAGTGTGTGTGTGTGTGTGTGTGTGTGTGTGTGTGTGTGTGTGTGTGTGTGTGTCCGCTCCAAGGGCCGCCCCCTGTGGGGGAATCCCCTCATATGGCACAGTTTTGGAACCGGCTCGAGCAGGGGAAGGTTTTAAGCCTATTTATGAGATGATCCGATCACTTTTTTCTTTTTCTTTTTTAGCAGCCTATTAGCGAGAATTGTGAAAAAAAAGTGGGTTGCGAGAATTGAGGAAACCTTGATGTAGGGTGATGGGTAATGGGTGAGTGAATGGGTGGGGTGATGGGTAATGGGTGTGGGGTGATGGGTGAGTGAATGGGTGATGGGTGATGGGTGAGGGAATAGATGGGGGGTGATGGGTAATGGGTGAGTGAATGGGTGTGTGGTGATGGATAATAGGTGAGTGAATGGGTGGGGGGTGGGGGGTAATGGGTGAGTGAATGGGTGGGGGGTGATGGGTAATGGGTGAGTGAATGGGTTGGGGGTGATGTGAATAGGTTGGCGTTAATACATACATTTCTACATCCATGATTTCAGGAAAGTTAGAAGGGGCTATCTGGAGAGTCTGTGTTTGGTGGGCCGAAGGCCCACCAAACACAGGTGGTGGGCCAAAGACCCACCAATAGCCCTCCGCAGGAGCTAGCCAAAAAATCCGCCCGGAGGGCGGCTTTGCGGCTAGTATACTTATATTTGATGAAATATTCGGGCGGAGGTATGCGCTCTACTGAGTGCCCCCCCCTAGTTGTTCATTGTTATTATCATTATTATTATTCATTACCATTATTATCATTATTAGTTACTACTGCTACTGCTACTACTACTATTATATATTACTACTACCACTACTTCCCCTACTACTACTACTACTACTACTACTACTACTACTTCTACTACTACTACTACTACTACTACTACTACTACTACTACTACTACTACTACCACCACCACTATTTCTACTACTACTACTCCTTTTTTTTCTTCTTTTTTCTACTACTACTACTACTACCGATACCTCCACCCCATGTTTATTTATGAAATATACGAGGGCTCCACGAATTGGAGGTCAGTAGCCCCAACTCCGGTCGCTACTGGCTGTGGCATCTAACCATACTACTACTACTTATCTACTATTTACTTAATTACAATCCTTATTTACCTCTCTATACTATCTACACTAATATGCCGCTCTCCACTACAGTGGCCTGGTAGTCCAGGCCAGCTATATCGATGGTTGTGGGGGCGGAATATCTAGTCCCCCCTGAGACATAGGAGGGCAGACCTGAGCAGGGGAAGGAGAGACGGCACCTCATCCAGGCGACAACGTGGCTCTACTACTAAATTTTTTACCTCCAAACTAATTTCTACTTCTACTATACTTTCCCTATTACTCACTATCCAAACACCTCTATTCCCCCCGCTACTATTTAACCCTCCCCCTTCCTACGACTCCCTTATTCCCTAACAAAACAAATCATTTTCATTTTCCCCCCCTTATATTATTATATATAGAGCCAGGGAAAAAGCTTTTAGTAATAAGAAAGATAGAGAGTATTAAGATAGTATGATGTGATTAATATATTTTATTTATTAAAAAGCTTTGTTATTATAAGGGTATAAGATATAGTAGTGTTTTGTGTTATTTAAGGGTACTTTATAGTAGTAGTAGTAGTAGTAGGGTTTTTATAAGGTAAGAGTAGTATTTGGTAGTAGTAGTAGTAGTAGTAGTAGTAGTAGAGCTGCTGGTGTTATTATAAGGGTAGTACGAGTAGTAGTGGTGGTAGTAGTAGTAGTAGTGGTGGTAGTAGTAGTAGCAGTAGTAGTAAGTAGTAGTAGAGCTGCTGGTGTTATTATAAGGGTAGTACGAGATAGTATTTAGTTTTGGTTATAGTATTTAATAGAAAATAGTATATAGTGTAGTAGCAGAAGTAGTAATGTTGCTTGTGTTATTATAGGGCTTGATTGTGTTGTTATTGCATCAGCAGGCAGGGGCGGATTTAGGCATGGGCGACATGGGCAATCGCCCAGGGCGGCATCGACGCGGGGGCGGCATGGAGCGTCCGCAAAATATATATATAATAATTATTATTATTATCATTATAATAATAATACACTTATTTTTCTGCTTTTCGCTTAATCTCTCTCTCGGGAGAGAAGAAAAGAGAGAGAGAGAGAGAAGAGAAGAGAGAGAGAGAGAGAGAGAGAGGAGAGAGAGAGAGAGAGAGAGAGAAGAGAGAGAGAGAGAGATAGAAAAGAGAGAGAGAGATTCATAAACCCGCGGTATTAGCCGACGTGTACAAAACCATTTGGGTTGTCTTTCATACTAATCATACTAATTACGGGTAACTTGTGCCCGTCTGCCAGACAGACAACTTGTCATCCCCTTTTTCACTCACAAGACTCGCGGTGACGCAACGACTTAATCTGGTGATTTATAAAATAAAATGTCTAACACTTCTGTGGACAAAATAAAACTGTGCAAGCACATCGTGATCAGTGTGTTGGTGGCCGTGGGGGGGCCCTCGGTGCCCTCCTCTGAGCGCCGGGCAGGACGCCTGGGGGACGCCGAGCGGCTGTCCGAGGGTGGTGCAGGCGTGGGACCACAAGGCGCTGCACGCCACTGTGGCGTGGCAGGTACGGGAGCTCCTGGCTCACCAGGGGTGGCTGGGACCTCTGCGCCCCGTCCCACCTCGAGACCCCCGGGAGGCCTGCGTGGCCCCAGGTTATGTGCCGTGGTGGGACCGCCTGGTGGAGACTAAGCGGTTCCTCGGCTGCCTTGAGGTGGAGGTGGCGAAGGCTGAACACGAGCACGAGGAGTTTGAATCGAAACTCCTTTGCGTTGCTCTGTTTTTCCTCGGATTTGTTGCCCTGTTGGTTGCCGGAGCTTCGTTTCTTACTTTCTTGGGCGGACCAAAAAAGTGAAGCAGTCGGTGTGCCGAGGGTGCAGGCGTCGCAGCAGAAGCCCCAGACCAGGAAAAACACAGAGGGTGTTTTCAGAATGAGACCGACTCTTCTGAAATGATTGATGAGGAACCATCAGAAGATACTGAGGTGACAACTTCACGTGTCATGGAGCAGCGCGGGGAGACGCGCGACCACGCCGAGGACCTAGTCGAGGATCCACAGGAGCAAGAAGCCCCGGCGGAAGGCAAAGGCTCTAAGAAGCGTACCAAACGGAAGAAGAAGAAAACTCTTGTTAAAAGTGAAGAGCCTGAGGACGACTGCGGCGAATGGCACACTGTGTGTAGAAAGCAGAAGAAATGCCGTGACGAGGAGTCAGACAAGGAGGAAGGCACCAAGGCTGTGCAGGAGAGCGTCGCGCCTCCAAAGCCAAGGGAAGAAACGCTTTAAAGGGCCCCGCGACAAGCAGTGCCAAAGGACAACTCCCAAGTACGGGTGCGCAACTCCTGGAAGGAAGACACGGTGACGGTGTTGCTGCCGGTGCCGCCGGGCAGACGGCAGCACGTCATCGGCCCACGGGGGAACACTGCCCAAAAAGCTGAGACAGGACACCCCAGCGTGCGTGTGACGGTCCCCCCCACCATCAACCATGTCACCCTCACAGGCCTTAAGAGTCAGGTGGCCGCCGCCCCCCAAGGACATCACCGGCCGCCTGGAGGCTGTCGAGGCACAGCTGCGTGAGGCAGCCGAGCGTCGTAAGGCGGCCAGAACAAAGGTGGTCCCTTGACGTGGCCCCTGACATGCGGCGCCACGTGTGGGCCCCGGGGGCGAGGCCCTGATCAGGCTGGCACAGGAGTACCCCGGTGTGAGGGTGTCTGTGCCCCCGCCACCAACACGAGTCCCGCCAAGTTAGGATCACGGGGCCTCCCGCCGAGGTGGCCGCCGTGAGGCCTGCCTCAAGGCACGCCTGCAGGCGGGGAGCGGGGGCGGCTACAGCGGCTAAAATGAAACTCTACAGGCAACAGTATAGCGGCTATGCGGCGGCCAAGAAGTGAGGGGCTCGCTGATACCCCCCATGACTCCCTCCTTGATGTCCTCCCCGCCGTGACCCGTGGTTCACGCTGTGACCCAACACGGTGACCTCTGAACGCCTGGCACGCCACGCCTTGTGACCCACTCCCGGGGGTCTCCATAAATCAGGTGGTGACATGATTACTATCTCAT
>JACEEZ010002711.1:205000-207500 GCA_016584305.1 Chionoecetes opilio
ACTTTTTTCTTGCTGTTCTATGTTCTATTATTTCTTACTTTTCATACTTTAATACTTTTTTCTTACTTTCATACTTGCATACCTTACTTACCTTCCTTCCTTCAGCTTTGTAACTTATTTCTTCTTCTCTTTCAAACATCACATTCTTTCTTATTTGCATACTTTTTTCTTACTGTTCTATGTTCTATTATTTCTTACTTTTCATACTTTAATACTTTTTTCTTACTTTCATACTTGCATACCTTACTTACCTTCCTTCCTTCAGCTTTGTAACTTATTTCTTCTTCTTCTCTTTGCAAACACCATATTTTTTCTTATTTGCATACTCTTTTCTTACTGTTCTATGTTCTATTATTTCTTACTTCTCATACTTTAATACTTTTTTCTTACTTTCATACTTACATACCTTACTTACCTTCCTTCCTTCAGCTTTGTAACCTATTTCTTCTTCTTCTCTTTTGCAAACACCATATTCTTTCTTATTTGCATACTTTTTTCTTACTGTTCTATGTTCTATTATTTCTTACTTATCATACTTTAATACTTTTTTCTTACTGTTCTATGTTCTATTATTTCTTACTTATCATACTTTAATACTTTTTTCTTACTTTCATACTTACATACCTTACTTACTTTCCTTCAATCTGTAATCTCCTCTCTTCTATCTATCTATCTAATCTATCTTCATAATAATCTTCTTCTCCCTTATCTATTTTCAATCTCCTTTTAATTAAATCGTTCATACTTTTTCCTCCTCCTCTCTTTCCTAGTTATTTTTAATCATTGTTTTATTTACTGACTGCCTCTCGCCTTTATTTTCTTCTACTCGGTTTAAATCTTTCTTAGCTACTTCTACTCTCTACTCACTGTCTCATTCTTACTGACTACCTCCCTCCTCTGTCTTTCATTCTTACTGACTACCTCCCTCCTCTGTCTTTCATTCTTACTGACTACCTCCCTCCTCTGTCTTTCATTCTTACTGACTACCTCCCTCCTCTGTCTTTCATTCTTACTGACTACCTCCCTCCTCTGTCTTTCATTCTTACTGACTACCTCCCTCCTCTTTCATTCATTCTTACTGACTACCTCCCTCCTCTGTCTTTCATTCTTACTGACTACCTCCCTCCACTGTCTTTCATTCTTACTGACTACCTCTCCTCTTTCATTCTTACTGACTACCTCCCTCCTCTGTCTTTCATTCTTACTGACTACCTCCCTCCTCTTTCTTTCATTCTTACTGACTACCTCTCCCCTCTTTCATTCTTACTGACTACCTCTCTCCTCTGTCTTCATTCTTTACTGACTACCTCCCTCCTCTTTCATCTTACTGACTACCTCTCTCCCTCTCTCTTCTTCTTACTGACTACCCCCCTCCTCCTCTTTCATTCTTACGACTACCTCCCTCCTCTGTCTTTCATTCTTACTGACTACCTCCCTCCCCCTCTTCATTCTTACTGACTACCTCCTCCTCTGTCTTTCATTCTTACTGACTACCTCCCTCCTCCTCTTTCATTCTTACTGACTACCTCCCTCCCTTTCATTCTTACTGACTCCCTCCCTCCTCTTTCTTTCTTACTGACTACCTCCCCTCCTCTGTCTTTCATTCTACTGACTACCTCTCTCCTCATCATTCTTACTGATACCTCTCTCCTCTTTTCCTTCCTTCTTACTGACTCCCTCTCTCCTCATTCATTCTTACTGACTACCTCCCTCCTCTGTCTTTCATTCTTACTGACTACCCCCTTTCTTTCATTCTGACTGACTACCTCTCTCCCTCTTTCATTCTTACTGACTACCTCCCTCCTCTGTCTTTCATTCTTACTGACTACCTCTTTCTTTCATTTTTAAATTTGACTACCTTCTCCTCTTTCATTCTTACTGACTACCTCCCTCCTCTTTCATTCTTCGGGACTACCCCCCTCCTCTGTTTTTCCCTTCTTACTGACTACCTCCCTCCTCTGTCTTTCCTTCTTACTGACTACCTCTCCTCTTTCATTCTTACTGACTACCCCCCCTCCTCTTTCATTCTTTACTGACTCCCCCCCTCCACTGTCTTTCATTCCTTACTGACTACCTCCCTTCTCTGTCTTTCATTCTTACTGCTACCTCCTCCTCTTTCATTCTTACTGACTACCTCCCTCCTCTGTCTTTCATTCTTACTGACTACCTCTCTCTGTCTTTCATTCTTACTGACTACCTCTCTCTGCCCTTTCATTCTTACTGACAAACTTCCCTCCTTTTTCATTCTTACTGACTACCTCCCTCCACTGTCTTTCCTTCTTACTGACTACCTCTCTCTGTCTTCATTCTTACTGACTACCTCTCTCTGTCTTTCATTCTTACTGACTACCTCCCCTCTGTCTTTCATTCTTACTGACTAACCTCTCTCTGTCTTTCATTCTTACTGACTACCTCCTCCTCTTTCATTCTTACTGACTCCCTCCCTCCTCTGTCTTTCCTTCTTACTGACTACCTCTCTCGTCTTTCCTTCTTACTGACT
>JACEEZ010002711.1:212500-220000 GCA_016584305.1 Chionoecetes opilio
CCCCAAAATTCTTTTGGGTGATGATGATTTCCCAATTTTTTGTTTTTGTGTTAAATTTTAGAAGGGTTTTTTTTGGGGGAAATCGAAAAAAAATTTTTAAAAAAAACCCTACGGGGAAAAAAATAATTTAAATAAAACCTTGGGGGATGGTGAAAAGGGCCCCGCCCTGTTTTGTGTATTTAATATTTATAGATGGTAATTTTTTTAGGGACATATCAAAAATATATTCAAAAAATACGTAAAAAAAATTTTAAATTTAAAGAAAAACACCCTAAAAAATTTTTTATCCCTTTTTAAAGAGGGGGGTTTTTTTTTAAAAAAATAATTAAATAAAAAATAATAATAATTTAAAAAAAATAAAAAATTTAAAAATAAAAAATTTTTTTTGTAATGGACAAAAACGAAAACTTTAAAAACATAAAGTTTTAAATAATGAAAAAAAAGCCCAAAATCCTAATGGGGCCCCAAAATATTGAAAAAATTTAAATAACCCCACGTATGAATAAGAAAATAATCTGGGGCCAAAGAAAATCCCCTTTTAAACTGCCTAAAAAAATTGAAAACTTTAAATAAAAATTATGAATAATGAAAATAAACTGGGCCAAAAGAAAAAATCCTTTAAAAATTTCACAAAATATTGAAAAAAAATTTAAATAACACACGTATGAATAATGAAAATAATCTGCACGAAAATCCTAATCTGCGCTAAAATATTGAAAACTTTAAATAACACGTATGAATAATGAAAATAAATCGGGCCAAAAAAAAATTTAAAATTTAAATTTAAAACCACGTTTAAATAATTTAAAATAATTTTGGGACCAAAATATTGAAAACTTTAAATAACACACGTATGAATAATGAAAATAATCTGCACGAAAATATTGAAAACTTTAAATAACACACGTATGAATAAGGGAAAAAAATCCCGGGACAAAATATTGAAACTTTAAAAAACCCCTAAGGAAAATTTTTTTTGGTAAAAATTTAAAACTTTTCTTCCAGTTTTGAAAAAATTTGGCCCCAAATTTTTTTTTTCCAATTTAATTAAAAAAATTTTTTCCCTTTTTTTCAACTTTTAAATTGTTTACAAAAAATTTCTTTAGTTTGTTTTGGATTTGGGTTTTAAAAAGCCCAAAGGGGAAATTTTTTTGATGGTTTTTTGGTTGGGAATTTTTTTTTTAAAAAAACCCAGGGGGGACCCCCGGGGGGCCCGGGAGCGGGGGGGGCCTTTTTTTTGGAGGGGGGGGGTATATATTTTGGGAATTGGGGCCTTGCGTGGTGGAAGGCCCATGAAGGGAGGGGGTGGTGGTTTTGGGGGTAGGGGGGGGTGGGTGGGTGGTGGTTGGGTGGTGGGTTTGGGGGTGGTGGGTGGTGGGATTAAAGACCCTGAAAAGGGGCCAGGATAAGGATTGTGGGGTCTTGCCAAATCTTAATTTTCTCCCCTCTCTTCTCTCCCCCTCCCCTCTCTCTTTTTCCTTTCCCCTTCCCCTCTCTCTTCCTCTTCTCTCCTCCCCTCTCTCCCCCCTCTCTCCCCCTCTTCCCCCTCGCCGCTCCTCTCTCCCTTTCCCCTTCCCCTCTTCTCTCTCCCCTCTCTCTCTCTCTTCTCCCCTCTTCCCCCCTCTCTTCCTCTCTCTCTCTTTTCTCTCTCTCTTTTTCTCCTCCCCTCTCTCTCTCTTTTGCTCCCTCCTCGCTCGTCCTCCTCTCTCTCTCTCTCTCTCTCTCCTTCCCCTCCTCTCTCCCCTCCTCTCCTCTCTCTCCTCTCTCCCTCTCTCCCCTGTTCTCTCTCTCTCCTTCTCCCCCCGCCCCCTTCCTCTTCTCCCCTCCTCCTCTCTCTTGGGCTTTTTTTTTTGCTGTTTTTTTGCTTCTTTTGCTTTGGCCTTGGGCCTCGCTAAAGGTTCCCCCGGCCCCCGGGGGTTTAAAATTTCTTCTTCTATCTTTTTTTTGGGGGGCTTGTGGTTTTTTTTTCTGTCACTTCTTTGTTTTTTCCCTTCTCCTTTTGTTTAAAATTTTTTCTCTCTCTCCTTCTCCCTTCTTTCCCTTTAAAAATTTAAATTTAGAACCTTTCCCTCTTAAATTTTTTTTTTCCTTCCCTTTTTCCCCTTCCCCTTTTCCCTCCGAGGGGGGGTTTTTTTTGGGGGGTTTTTTCAGGGGGGGCCCATATTCCTTTCTTCCCCTTTTCCCCCTTTCTCCCCCTCCCGGGTTTTTCCCAAGGTCTTTTCCCCCTCCCTTTTTAAAATGGCCCCCGGGGTCTCCCTTTGGTCTGGAAATACTTCGGTCCCCCCTGCCCTTTCCCCCCCAAACCCCTTTTCCCCCTTCCCCCTTACCCTTTCCCTCTTTTCCCCATTGTTTTCTCTTAAAAAAATTTTTTTCCCAACCCCCCCTCCTTTCATCCTCCTCTTCCCCTCCCCTTTTTTGAATTGGGAATTTGGCCCCTTTTGAAACTCCTCTGTTTTCTTCTTTCCTCTCTTCTCTCTTTTTTGTCTTTTTTTTTTATGGGTGCATGCTTTTATGTGTTTGCTGACGTGGTTGTGTATCATGTATGCCTTAGCACTATCAGTAACTAATGTGTTCTCAGAAGCAGCAGGTATATATAGGGTGGCTTGGCTGTACTATGAAAACAAATGTGAAGGGTTAAATTGCTGGCAGGAGATTAGTGGTGAATTAGATGTTCTATCACTTACTTCAAAGATTTTTTTTGCTTACTAGACCTATTGGGATGTTTAATAATTCATAGCATCTCTCTACCTTCGTGCAACGTTATATACAGTATGTAATAGATATGACCGTTTAGTATCCTTGTCGACTAACTAATTTGGTATAGTGTAGTGCATTCCCGTGATGTGTAGGAAGCTGTGCCTTGATTGAGATGCGTAGACCGAGGGTGGAGGCTGAAGGTGGAGGCTGGAGGGTGGAGGGCCGAGGGTGGAGGACCGAGGGTGGAGTGGTGGTTAGGGCAGGTGACGCAACACTTAATCCCCTTAATCTACTCCATCTCGGTGTCGGGGGAGAGAGTCGTGCATACCTGAGCATGCCGGGAATATTAACTGTGACAGGGGAATCACAGCCGGTTTGATGTCTGAGAGGTAGTACAGGTTCATTGCCCTCCACAGGTGAATAAGGTGGAGGAAAGGCCTGGGAAACTTCTGAACACTTACTGCCTTAACTTATCCATCTTTTAAGCCATGTGTGTGATTCATAACTGTTTAAATAAAAATAATAATAAAAATAAAAATAAAAAACTCAACCCTCCACCCTCCTTACATAAAGACAAGTGCTCATGGGCCCTTCTGACCCATGTATTGATGTTTGTAGTAGTAGTATATATTAGACAACATGTGATTGCAAACTCCAATCGTGTTGTTGCTGTCGTTGGTCACTGGTCAAAGTGCCTCGGGGTAGACCACGTTCCGTGTGATTCCAACCCTTTGTGTTCCGTGTGATTCCAACCCCTTTTTGTTCCGTGTGATTTTCCCAAACCCCTTTTTGTTCCCTGTGATTCCAACCCTTTGTGTTCCGTGTGATTCCAACACACACACACTCACACACGCACACAAACGTCCATGAGTCTACCGAGTTTGTGGAATGCGGCAAGACGTTACCGCAGAGGTTTACCTGTATTATAATATACCTAAAGGTTTTTTTTAACCCCAAAACCCCCCTTCAAAAGATTCAATCGACATGGGACCAAGCCGCTTACCACCTACGATTTATTTGCTATTTTTTTTAGCCTACTCTCATCAAAATTGAATTTACAGTTTTGGCTACACAAAACAGACAGACAGACAGACAGACACACACACACACACACACACACACACACACACACACACACACACACACACACACACACACACACACACACACACACACACACACACACACACACACACGGCTACTCCTATAATATATTAGATGATGGGACTCAGGGTTGGCAGCACCAGACGTGTGGGTGGGGCTCGAACCCTTGTACTGGACATTCCCCTACACGTGTATGGAGGGAGATGGGCCAGCCAGCAACACGTGGACTAGAAGCGGTGGTGGTGGTGGTGGTCGAAGCCTTTAGAATTAGGTTAGGTTAGTTTTAATCCTAAGTTATAAGACCATAACCTAACCTAACTTAACCTAACCTAACCTAATTATAAAGGCTTTGGTGGTGGTGGTGGTGGCGGCGGTGTGGTGGTGGTGGTGGTGGCGGCGGTGTGGTGGTGGTGGTGGTGGTGGCGGCGGTGTGGTGGTGGTGGTGGTGGCGGCGGTGTGGTGGTGGTGGTGGACGCACAACGCTACAATGAATAATTAATTAAAGACATGCGTTCCTCACCTTAAGGAAACACTGTAAACTCTTATTCATGTTCTCAACCGGTACTGTACGTGTATGCATTTGCCGCCACCACCACCACCACCACAACCTCCACCACCACCACCAGCAAGCAGTGTTCCCAGCGCCGCGCCGGATGAGTGGCATCCTGTTTTCACACTGCCTACTTTAAGATGTACCTAGTCAAACACATAGAAATTAAACATATATTTGATAGTATAAAAGCTTCGTTATTTTCGACACTGAAGAGAAATAAGAGGGTTGCCAAAGTCTAGTTACAGCACATAGGATACACCGTAAATCTTACTATTCGTGAGGCTTTCCATGGTAGTGATATTCTAAGGCGGGGTAATACAGGAGACCAGCTGTGTGTAAAGTACTGCGGTGGCTCTTCAGTCTTTTTTTTGTCCTTTCCACATGTGCCAAGTTTTGTTCATGAATAGAAAAATATTATACGCTTTTACTTGTTAGAGAGGACAAAAGGTTAATTGAAATGACCAACTTTACCGACAGTTGTAAGAGGAAAAGGAAAATATTCATCTGCTTCTTATGAATACAGAAAAAAAGTGTATCAGTACTGTACTATTTTTTTCCTTGTTCGCCTTAACCCCTTCACGCCCAGATCTTTCCATTAATATATAAAACAGTCTGTTGTTAGCCATAAAATTACAAAAAAGTAGCTTAAATATATCAAATTAGCTAGTATACAAGGATACTAAATAGGTCTTGTCTATAAAATCTTGCTTATATTCACAGAAATCGTCTTATGGTATACCCAAAGTACAATGGAAATGACGTTCTGGGCGTGAAGGGTTAAAGGAATATAATCGTGGATCTATTTTGCATCTATTTTTCGACCTCTTGTCTTGTTCTGTAGGAGTAATTTCCGGTTGTTTTGTTCTGTATAAGTTTTTTCAGGTCTCATTTGCATCGCTTCAGGAAAACAATGTCTCTTACACTACTGAACCCAAACCTAGCATCACCTCATCGCGCCTAAAAAACCCACATTAAAACAACACTCAACACATCGTATATTATGGTGGTTTTTTTACTATATGCCTTCGGGTGAAAAAAAAAAAAGTATTACTAATTTTACCATCACACATCATCATTCATCTACATTGCTCTGATTTCTCACCTAACTCTCAATAAGGAAAAATAACCACGTCCACCAAACATAAACACTTCAAAAAGGTGTCAGTAATCATGATCGTAAGTAAAGTAATCGTAGTAAAATCGTAGTTAAAGTAAGTAAATAATCGTGATCGTAAGTAATCGTGATCGTAAGTAATCGTGATCGTAAGTAAAGTAATCGTAGTAAAATCGTAGTTAAAGTAAGTAAGTAATCGTAAGTAATAGGCGTGAGTACATGACAACACTTCTAATCCACTTTCATATTTAGATACTGTTTAAATAGAAGAAGAAAAAAAATAGTTAGCATCAATGCGTCATGGATTACAGATTAGGGGTGTTATCTGCCTCGGTGGGTGTGGGTGTTATCTTGTCGCCTATCTCAGAGACAAGGAGGCAAAGGTGAGGTGTGTGCGTGTGTGTGTGTGTGTGTGTGTGTGTGTGTGTGTGTGTGTGTGTGTGTGTGTGTGTCTGTGTGTGTGTGTAGGGGTCGTGACGTCATTAGGAAAGGCTATGAGTTGAATTACCAAGAAATGAACCTGTAATTTCCCGGGATAGCCTCATCTCTCTCTCTCTCTCTCTCTCTCTCTCTCTCTCTCTCTCTCTCTCCTCTCTCTTCTCTCTCTCTCTCTCTCTCTCTCTCTCTCTCTCTCTCTCTCTCTCTCTCTCTTTCTTTTGAAGCAACTTTAGGAAACTTCTCTGTTCTTATTTGCTCTTCCAACACGTGACTCAGGAAATTTCCCCCATTACTATCCTCCCTCCCTTCATCATCTTTTACCTCCCTGACCTTCTCTCTCCTTCCTTCTCTCTCTTCTCTCCCTCTCCTCCAGTCTCCCTCCCTTCCTCACCTTTTCTCTCCCTTCCCTTCAAAGTCTCCCTCCCTGCATCCCCTTTTCTCTCCCTTCCCTTCTCTCCCTTTCCTTCAATCTCCCTCTTTTCAGCTCCCTTCTTCTTCTTCTTGTGACCTTTCTCGCTTAGTATCGCTTCCTAGGTCCTCTTCAACAGCGTCTTTTTCGTTAACAAACTTATCAATCAACTCTTCCCTTGTTTATTTCACCTGGGATGCTAACACATTGTCATTAGTTTTCGGTCCTTCTTGGCTACTAACATCCTAATTCATTGTCTTCTTTGTGTTCTTTTGTTCCAGCTTTCCCTTCCCACGAACACTTTCCCACGAACGTATTTCCCACCTCTGTTTCTTCATCGCTCTCTGTCTCATCCTAGTCGTAATGCAATGTTGATTCATTGCCCCGCGCCCTGCAACACTCTCCTTCTATCTGCCTTCACCCTCAAGGAATGGATCGCATCTCCAGCCTTTCTCTCACCTTCTTCCTTCTTTCCTTCTTACTCTTTTCTTTCCTTCCTTCCTTCCTTTCTCTTCTTCCTCCTTTCCTTCTCTCACTTTCTTCCTTCTTCCTCTTTTTCTTCCTTCCTTCCTTTCTCTTCTTCCTTCCTTCCTTCCTTCCTTCCTTTCTTCCTTCCTTTCTCTTCTTCCTCCTTTCCTTCTCTCACTTTCTTCCTTCTTCCTCTTTCTTCCTTCCTTCCTTTCTCTTCTTCCTCCTTTCCTTCTTCCTCTCTTCCTTCTTCCTCTCTTCCTTCCTTCCTTCCCTTCTTCCTCTCTTCCTTCCTTCCTTCCTTCCTCCCTTTCTCTCATCGCCTCTTCCTCCTCCGCACATAAATTATGGTTCGCCACCCTCCCATGACCTCACTTAACACCCAAGGTCAATATATTTTTCCTCAATAACTTCTTTTCACATGTTCAAGGTTAACCCTCTTTCCCTTTGCACATGATATCTACGGGGGGCGGCGTTGGGTAAGGGAGCGTCTGCCAACTCACTCTCTCTCCTCAAAAGTGCTTGTCGAAGTGCTTGAGACGTGAGTGATGGATGGCAGACGGAAGGCAAGGTTTATTATGAGGTAGAGGGTCACTGACATTAGATCTTGCTAAATGTGGAGGTTATGTTAGGACAACGAGTTACTGTTAGAGTTAGAGAATGAGTTAGGAATTATAGGGAGGCGAGTTCCGAATGATCCGAACACAGACGCCGCTG
>JACEEZ010002711.1:222500-230000 GCA_016584305.1 Chionoecetes opilio
GTTTAAATATGCTTTACGTAATATGGTTAACATAAATACAGCTCAAATTTAGAAGAAGCGTAGTATTCCCTTCTCCTGGCATCAAATATCAATCAGTAAGCAGCAAGGGGTCAGGATTTTTAACCTCGTAAAAAAACAGAGTATAAGCCAGGTGATGTGCCCCTAACAACCGCCAGGAGCTGTATGGTGTCACGCCCAAGCATATGTTACGCCCCCTCAGCCTCCTCCCTCCCTCGCCTTTCTCCAGCTGAGAGCCACTGGGCCTCTGAGGCTTTGACGTCACGGGCATGCAGGGTGGGCAGGGCAGGGCATGTTGCAACACTAGGCGCTCTGACGTCAGCAGAATGGTGACTCGGGTGTAGATGTGTGTGTGTGTGAGAGAGAGAGAGAGAGAGAGAGAGAGAGAGAGAGAGAGTTGGCCTACCTTTCCTCGTTCGTTTTTAATCAAGTCGTTTCAAGTTTCCTATATGCATAAATCATTAAACCCCCCCCACACACACCTCCCAGAGAGAGAGAGAGAGAGACAGAGAGAGAGAGAGAGAGAGAGAGAGAGAGAGAGAGAGAGAGAGAGAGAGAGAGAGAGAGAGACCTATGATCGTCTCGACATTACAGTTTAGTGCAATGTCCCGCAAAAAAATAACATCAACGTATACAACGCAGTTACGTGGCCTTGACATTTTTTATGACTATGCCTGCAGCCCCAACTTTATCCCCAGGGTAGAGGGGAGGGGGGAGAGGGAGGAGAGGAGAGGAGGGGAGGAGAGGAGGGGAGTGAGGAGAGAGGAGAAGAGGGCAGTGGGGAGATAGGAGGAGAGGGCAGTGGGGAGAGAGGGGAGGAGAGGAGAGGAGTGGGGAGTGGAAGAGAGGAGAGGAGAGGAGGAGAGAGGGGAGAGAGGAGAGGGTAGAGGTGGGAAAATGTTCAAGTATCTCAAGGCCACACACCCAGAGGCCCTCGGGTGACACGGCACACGCATGGCCTATCTGCCACTTCCCGTGTGTCTGGCTGCCGCACCTCGGTAAGCGTACTGCCGCCGCACCCACCAGTCAGGACAGTTTTCTCACGAGAATCATAGCCGCGTGGGAGCATTTTTGCCGATGTGACGATATAGAAGATCGGGCGGTACGGTTGGTCCAGCGCATGTGCAGAACTCGGTGCATGTAAACAAACAGACGACGCGGGCTGTTACTCGGACCAAATATCAAATATCTCTAGGGCGGAATTTTAGGGTATTTTATGTTAGGTAAATTAGGTTAGGTTAGATTTAAATACATCAAATAGGCCTTCTTGCCGACACGACGCGGTAACCCCTTGAGGCCCAGAACGTATTTTCCATTGTAATTTGGGTACCATTCGATTATTTGTAGTGAATATAAGCAATATTTTATAGATATGACCTGTTTAGTATCCTTGTCGACTAACTAATTTGGTTTATTTAGTTACTTTTCGTAAGTTTATAGCTAAGAACATACGATTTTTTTACAGCAAAGGAAAGATCTGGGCGCGAAGGGGTTAAAGGGCGTCACAACACACATATATATAGAAGAAAGATAATAGTGATATAGAAGAAAGTAAAGCACACATGCCAAGAATTCAGTGCATTGCAAATAGTTATATAAGCAAGAAGGGATAGAGAAGAAAGTAAAGCACACATGCCAAGAATTCGGTGCATTGCAAATAGTGATAGAAGCAAGAAAGTGGGGCGAAGGCGGTCTGCTCTCAGGTACAGGAGGACAACGAACAGAAGCAAGACAGTGGGGCGAGGCGCTGTGATCCCAGGTATACACGGGAGGACAAGTGAGTCACCATAACCTTGAGCGAGGCATGAGTACCTTTGGCCTGGAGTGGCGGCAGGTGTTGGGACGACGCGCACCACAGGACGTTCAGGGTCGACGCTCTTTGCTTCCGCGCAGAGATGGGGATTTTTTTTTACCTCGTCCTAATAATAATAATAATGATAATTTTATTTTCACCCGAAGCCACACAGAAAGAAAAAAAAACACAACAACAACATGACATATAGACATGAGGGAGTGAACTTAAGTACTAAAGCAAAAGAAGGAAAAAAGTGCACTGAGCCTTCTTAGACAATGAATAGAGTGGTGAATAGAAAAGCAGAGATGGGTTTTTTTTCCTCTCCTCGGAATGCACTGAACCTTCTTAGAAAATTAATAGGGATGAATAGGAAAGCAGAGATGGGTTTTTTTTCCTCTCCTCGGAATGCACTGAACCTTCTTGGAAAATTAATAGTGATGAATAGAAAAGCAGAGATGGGTTTTTTTTCCTCTCATCGGAATCCTCTGAACCTTAGAAACTTCTTAGACAATTAATAGAATAGAGAAGAGGGAGCAATTAAGCCTCATGAGCTGTAACCGACCTCCTACCCGGCACTGAAGCGCTACGATGCTGTTGTTGTGGTGTTGTGTTTGATGTTGTGTGGTGTTGTGTTTGGTTTTGTGTTGTGTTTGATGTTGTGTGGTGTTGTGTTTGGTTTGGGTGTTGTGTTTGATGTTGTTTGGTGTTGTGTTTGGTTTTGGTGTTGTGTTTGATGTTGTGTGGTGTTGTGTTTGGTTTGGGTGTTGTGTTTGGTTTTGGTGTTGTGTTTGATGTTGTGTGGTGTTGTGTTTGGTTTGGGTGTTGTGTTTGGTTTTGGTGTTGTGTTTGATGTTGTGTGGCGTTGTGTTTGGTTTGTTGGTGTTGTGTTTGATGTTGTGTGGTGTTGTGTTTGGTTTGGGTGTTGTTATTGGTGTAGTTCCTGTGACCTAGCACTTGATCTGATGGTGCAGGTGGTGGTGACGAAGGCGGTGATGTAGTAGAAGCATGAGGAGAAATAATATCAATTTTGTATTCATGTTTAATTGTCTTATGGTGTGTAGCTCATGCAAGATTATACGGAAGAAACAAAATAATGATGGGGAGGGAGAGGCAGGGAAGGGCGAGGCGAAAGGCGATTGGCGTGCGAGGGAGAGGCAGGGAGGAAAGAGGAAGGCAGGGGAGAGAAGGGAGAGGCAGTAGAGAGAGGAGAAAGGGAGAGGCAGGGAAGGAAGTCATGCATTGAGTGGCGGGCAGGGGGGATGAGTGGCTTGAGTGCTTGAGTGACGAAGACCAGAGGCGAGAGTGTAGCCACCAGGACGCGAAACTGTGACCTCCACGCCATCTATAGGGTGTGTGTGTGTGTGTGTGTGTGTGTGCGTGTGTGTGTGTGTGTATGTGAGAGAGTGTTTGTGTGAGAGAGTGTTTGTGTATATAATTATATGAGAGAGAGAGAGAGAGAGAGAGAGAGATTGTTTACTTTTCATAGTGTGGAATCTTCGAAATAATGCGAAGAATATCAAATTGTGTGTTTGTATATGTCTGTTTATCTCTCTGTATCTATCTATCTATCTATCTATCTATCTATCTATATCTATCTATCTATACTATCTATGCGTGTGTGTGTGTGTGTGTGCGAATACATGTGCGTGCTTCCACCTACACTTGCCAAGGATTAAGGTTTGTGTGCCACCACCTTCTCCATTTCCTGCTTGAATAAGGAAGAGAGGAGTTAGGTAGGGAAGGAGAGAGAGGAGTAAAGGAGGGGTGAGGGAGTTAGGGAAGGAGAGAGGGGAGTAATAGGAGGGGGGGAGATAGTGGAGGAGAGAGGGAGTGAGGGAGGGGAAGTAAGGGAAGGGGAGTAAAGGAGGGGTGAGGGAGGTAGTGGAGGAGAGAGGAGTGAGGGAGGGGAAGTAAGGGAAGAGGAGTAAAGGAGGGGTGAGGGAGGTAGGGAAGGAGAGGGGAGTAATAGGAGGGAAGGAGATAGTGAAGGAGAGAGGGAGTGAGGGAGGGGAAGTAAGGGAAGGGGAGTGAAGGAAGGAGGGGGCCACAGAAGGATGTAAGGGGGCACGGGGGGCACGGAGTTAGCTGACGGGCCACTATTGACACAAGTGCGTAATATCACCCCATCCCCTCTCTGCTTCCCTCTCCCCTGCCTCCCCTCACATCCCCTCTCCCTCCCCTCCTTAACACCCCCAACAACCCTCCCCCTCTCCCCTACCCTTCCCCTCCTTAACAC
Source organism: Chionoecetes opilio (assembly GCA_016584305.1). Lineage (NCBI taxonomy): Eukaryota > Metazoa > Arthropoda > Malacostraca > Decapoda > Majidae > Chionoecetes > Chionoecetes opilio. The sequence goes on from JACEEZ010002711.1 coordinate 226,550, forward strand.
CCCCAACAACCCTCCCCCTCCCCCCTACCCTTCCCACCGCCCTCATAGGAAGACAGGGATGAAAGGAAGAGGAGAATGAGGAACACTACTACAGGATACATAGGAATACATAGGAAGAACAACACCAGGAGACGTATTGGTCTAGAACGAGGGTATCTGATGAACTACATACTACTTGCTATCAAACTACATGTAAGAGAACAGTTGGAAAAGGATACCATGTCCCTGAAGAAGATACGAAGGATAGGAGATGAAGGAGAGGGGAGAGGCAAACACTTCTGATGGTGACCTAGAATTTGAGGCTTTTGCTTGCACTGATTTCATTTTGTAACCTTACCCTTGGCTACTCTCTCTCTCTCTCTCTCTCTCTCTCTCTCTCTCTCTCTCTCTCTCTCTCTCTCTCTCTCTCTCTCTCTCTCTCTCTCTCTCTCTCGCTCTCCTCTCTCCTCCTCGCTTTTTTATTTAAACGTTATTAGCCTACAAGGTTAAAGTAATAATCAGGCATATGTTCAGATCGCTAAGATTCTCTCTCTCTCTCTGGGTCTCTCTCTCTCTCTCTCTCTCTCTCTCTCTCTCTCTCTCTCTCTCTCTCTCTCTCTCTCTCTCTCTCTCTCTCTCTCTCTCTCTCTCTCTCTCTCTCTCTCTCTCTCTCTCTCTCTCTCTCTCTCTCTCTGACATGAAGGAGAGTGTTGTGTTGTGGTCGTTGCGGTGTTGGTGGTGAGGTCGGTTGATGTGGTGTGGTGTGTGAGTATAAGAGGAATGTGATTTGTATCCCCATGTTACTATTGTTGGTGGTGGTGGTGGTGATGTGGTGGGCGTTATTGGTGGTCATGGTATTATGATAAGCTGAAAGGCAGTCGTGGTGGTGACAGTGGAATGGAGAGAAAAAGGAGAGGAAGGAGGAGGAGGGAGGAGGAAAACTTGAAGAAGACTAGCATCGTTAATCTGGGAAGGCATGGCAATGAATGTGATAGATTGAAGGGTTGCAGATGATCGTTGAGGGGAGGGGGGAGGGTAGTGCTGGAAGGGAAGAAAAGGGGGAGGGTAGTGCTGGAAGGGAAGGGAAGGGAAAGGGGGAGGGTAGCGGCTGGAAGGGAAGGCGGGAGGGTAGGGTGGAGGAAGGGAAGGTGTTTGGAGGGAGTGGAAGGGAGGGGAGGTAGTCTGGAAGGAAAGCGAAAGGCAGTCTGGTAGGGAAGGAAGGGAAGGGGAGGAAGGAGGAGGAAGGAGAAGTAACTTTGAAGAAGAAGGGTAATGGGAAGGGGAGGTAGGATGTGAAGGAAGGGGCAGAGATGTTCTGGAGGGAAGGGAGAGGGTAGTGCTGGAAGGGAAGAAAGGGGGGGGTAGTGCTGGAAGGAAAGGGAAGGGAAGGGGGAGGGGAAGGAAGGGAAGGAGGGGGTGTAGTCTGGAAGGGAAGGGAAGGGAAGGGGGGGTAGTGCTGGAAGGGAAGGGAGGAGGGGGGTTAGTGCTGGAAGGGAAGGGGGAGGGTGTATCTGGAAGGGAAGGGAAGAGGGTAGGTAGTTGGAAGGGAAGGGAAGGGGGGTGTAGTGCTGGAAGGGAAGGGGAAAGGGGAGGGTAGTGCTGGAAGGGAAGGGGAAGGGGGAGGGTAGTGCTGGAAGGGAAGGGAAGGGGGGAGGGTAGTGCTGGAAGGGAGAGGGACATTTTTGGCAGAGTATTCGAGGGTAATGATGGTGGTGGTGTTGGGGAAGGAAGGGTGGGAGGGGTGAGGGGAGTGCGGGAAGAGGGGACAGTTTTGGCAGAGTATTCGAGAGTAATGATAACGATGGTGGTGGTGGTGGTGGTGGTGGTGGTGGTGGTGGTGGAGGGAAGGGAAGGACGGGAGGCGGGCAAAGAACACAAAGACGACAAGGAATTAATTAAGATCCCAAGTGAAATAGCTAAGGGAAGAGTTGACGAAATGGTTAACTAAGGAACGAAGTTGAAGAGGACCTATGAAGCGATCGATACTCAGCCTCAAAGTCACAAGAAGAAGAAGAAGAAGACGAAGAAGTAATGAAAGAAAGAAAAGTGTGAGGCTACAACAACCTTACCAAGAGGAGGAAGAGGATATAGTGGGGAGTATTTGTTCGGAGAGGGGAATGTGGAAGAAACAAAAAGAACAATCAACAGTTTTTGGATGACCAGAGAAAATAAGAAGAAAGAAAAAGAAAGAAACTAATAAGATAGAATAAGAGAAGACAACTAATTAAAGACCCAGACAGCAAGAAGAAGCACGTCAGGGAGTGCCGTTAAAAAAGGCCTGACTCCCGACCCACAACTGAACTGAGAAGCGGCAGATGATGAAGATGAAAGAGAAGAAAAAGAAGAATCGTCAAAGGTTACAAGAAAGAAGAAGAAGAAGAGGCGTCAAAGGTTACAAGAAGAAGAAGAAGCGTCAAAGGTCACAAGAAGAAGAAGAAGGCGGCGTCATGACCCTCACACCGCGGATAGCCTTTCACGCCCCCGCGCCTCCTAAACAGCCACGCCTGAGCCACGGCGCCAGGACTCACAAGGCACCACAAGGCACCATTTGTCGGGCCGCCGCTGTGGTAATTGGCAGCGATATGTGTGTTCATCTCGGGGAAGCCAACCACTTCCTTGCGGCGGAGGAGGCACAAGGGAGGGTGTTGAAGGAGGCTCTCGAGGGGAGGAGGAGGAGGATGAGGAGGATTAACAGGGTGAACAGTAGAGCGCCGTTACTGTCTCATAAGGACGCACTGTTTGCTTTGCACTCGATTCCTACCAAGTCAGATCTTATGTCAGTTGCTCTTTTTGTTGATTAGTCAAGATTGAGTAACAATTGTGCGCATTAGGAGTCACGAAGGCTGGTTTTTGTGCGTATACAGCGCGAGCACATGTTGATGAAGGACACAAACATCCATTTAAGAAAGTAGTAAATGTTGTTAAATCGGCCTTGGATGGACACTTGAGTCAGATAAGATAAGATTTTCATCCTATCTAGACGCTTTACAAGTACCAACTACAAGGTTATTGACTATACAAAGCGCCGCCACGTCAGCACGAACTAGGCGGACTCGAACCGCTGACCGAATGCACAGGGACGCAGCACATTGCGAGCTCACGTCTCTACCAACCTTGCCACCCTGACGGGCGACACTTGAGTCAGGTCACCACAGAGATGGGAGTGAAATGCGGCACAAAGCTGGTAAAGGAACCGAGAATGAAGACTAGAAGCTGTGGGGACTGGGGGTTCATGAGGCCTGGAAGGAGGAATAGAAGGAAAGACAGAGCGCCCTTCCTTTCCCCGACCCTGCAGTCTCGAGCCGTTGTGGCGGAGCTGAAGTGATTTGATTCTAACTTGTATATTTTCCCCACTTCGAAATTCTATCTTCAATATTTTTATTTTCTTTATTTAGGCAACACGTCTTTTCAGCCGTCTGTTTTGTGGGAACGGATAGAAGTAGAGGGAAGGAGTAGAAGGATTGCGTTTCTG
>JACEEZ010002711.1:237500-242500 GCA_016584305.1 Chionoecetes opilio
TGCCGATAGAGAGGGGACGGGGGGGGGAGGGAGGGTGCATCACTGCCTTACTCCTTATCTTTTGGGGCTATTTTGAGTGTGTGTATGTGTGTGTGTGTGTGTGTGTGTGTGTGTGTGTGTGTGTGTGTGTGTGTGTGTATGTGTATGTGTGTGTGTGTGTGTTGTGTGTGTGTGTGTGTGTGCGTGCGTGTGTGCAATGATTGTGTAGTTTGTCCAATATGTTCCTTTTGTTGCTTTTCACGTCCTTTTTATTTATTTTTTTATTTTATTTAAACAGTTATTAACTACACAATAGTACACATGCAGCTTAAAATGTGGATGAGTTAATTAATTAAGGCAGTAAGTGTTCAGGGAGGCAAGTGTTCCTTCATTAATTTGTACACTTTTTGTTAAGTGCATTATTTGATATTTGCCGGTATAGTCTAATATTTTGCATTAACTAAGTTATATTCCGCGTTGGAGTGTCGTGTGCACAGGTGGCAACACTGATGGACGGCTTCATGCAAGTCACGTGTGCCGGTAAACATTGGGATTGATAAATGTGACCAGATTGTTGTGACGTGAATACTGGCGTGACCTTTGTAATGGGGCGGGATGACACACACACACACACACACACACACACACACACACACACACACACACACACACACACACACACACACACACACACACACACACACACACACACACACACACACACACACACACACACACACACACACACACACACACACACACACACACACACACACACACACACACACACACACACACATAGATATAGTTTATTGACCACAGCAAGTCAGGTATACATTCTCCCAAATAGTGAGTATAATTTTAATTAGAAAAATACACACTCGCACACGGGCTCCTGAAGGCGGTGGTTGAGTGTCTTTTCGGCTGCCACTTTGCTACACACTCCATGCAAACTCCTATATACATTTACATTAATAACTTTGCATCATAGTATCTCTGGCTTGAAGGTTCTTGCACTTTGCTTTGAGGCCTCAGCGTGCCGCGTGGGTGGTGCGAAGTGTCTTGTGGGGCTTACAGGGATGCATCGGGTGTCGCGGCTGTCACACGGAGGTACATGGGACATAGCTCACCCTGCTGTGTGTCTCTTGATGATAAACACGTGTGGCTACTGGGCGGGAGGCTGCTGCGTGGGTTAGGTTCTTGTTGTGGGCAGGGCAGAGACTATACGGGGGGAGGAGGAGAGAAATGGGTGGTCGAAGAAAGGAGAGAAGGCACTATATAGCTTGGTTTTGGTCCTTGTTGTGGCCAGGGCAGAGTATAAGGGAGGAGGAGGAGGGGAGGAATGGGTCGGAGAAAGAAGAAAGAGAAAGAAGGCACCACTATCGCCGCACGTTAAGTTGGCGAAAATGTGGCCCTTCACCCCCCCCTTCCGAACGCACGGGATGGGCTGAGGTGTTGGGTATTGGGTTTGAGACCAGGAGGAGAGGAATGTTGGAACACTTACTGCCTTAACTTATCTACCTTTTAAGCCATGTGTGTGACTAATAAATGCTTAAATAGAAAACAAAAAGGGTTGTCGCAAAGAGGAGAGAGGAGAAGAGGAGGAGAGGAATGGGTGGTCGCAGCAAGGAGGGAGAGGCTTTATATAGCAAGGAGGGAGGCACTATATAGCAAGGAGGGAGGCACTATATAGCAAGGAGGGAGGCACTATATAGCAAGGAGGGAGGCACTATATAGCAAGGAGGGAGGCACTATATAGCAAGGAGGGAGGCACTATATAGCAAGGAGGGAGGCACTATATAGCAAGGAGGGAGGCACTATATAGCTTGTTAAGTCTGAGAAGTTAACTGTAACCATAAACAAAAGTTAGTTCGTTATAACTTTTCGTGATGGAATGTGTAAGATTTAATGGAGCGTTTTTGAGACATATCGAGGAACTCTCTGAAACACACACACACCACACACACACACACACACACACACACACACAACACACACCACAACACCACACACACACACCACACACCAACACACACTGTCCCTTTCCACCCCCTAGTCACCCCTGCCCTTCCCCTCTACCCCCCCCCCCCCAGTCATGTGGTGCGGGGTGGTGCCAGCTGATGTGAGGCACCTGTTTGGCACTGCCTCTACCACTGCCCTTGTCCCACACATCGCTTCAACATACCCTCGACCCCTTGCCTTACACCATCGTCTATAATTATAATCATTTTATTTTCACCCGAACGTATACAATAAATTTAAAAAAAGAAAGAAAAAAATATATAATCCCATCCCCGGGTCTTTCCTCCTGGTAATTATCCGCTGGTTTTTGGACGTGTTGTACCTGTTGTAATTACATCATTATTTATTTTCCTGTCATCAACATCATCATCATCATCCTCCTCAGTGTAGGTAAAAAGTGGCTATTTCAAGGGTTGGGGTGCAATAAAACGGTGCTGCTTACAAGGGGACAGGAGCGAATCCCCTCTTCCTGTTTCGTCTCATGATTTACCTGTGGAGGGTCGTGAGGTACCTGTGGAGGGTCGTGAGGTACCTGTGGAGGGTCGTGAGGTACCTGTGGAGGGTCGTGAGGTACCTGTGGAGGGTCGTGAGGTACCTGTGGAGGGTCGTGAGGAGTGAGGGTGAAGGGCGGTGGCAGGGCGCCCAGCGGAGGTTATAATAATAATGATATTAATGATAATAATAATAATAGTAATAATTTTATTTTCACCCGAAGGCATACAGTAAACTTAACAACAACAACATAATTATACAAGCAGGAGTACGTAAATGAACTAAAGTACTAAATCTATAGTTAGAGGAACTACTTCGTGTAGGTCTCGCAGCCTCTTGTACCGTAGATAACACTTTAGTCGCCACCTGCCCTAACGTCGCCAGGCGCCATATATTACGAATTATAGTATCACTGCTTATTTTTATGCGCCAATGAAGATTGATACACAGTAGTTTATATCATGACTGTATAATCTACCCTGTTTCAGTGTTGTTTTATGCTTTGTATCTGCAAGTATATACGGTTTCAAATTTCGCTACTCGTTTTTTTTTTCGGGCGACGACGACGGCGGGAGGACACTCAGAACATAAGCACTAGATGGCGACCTTAGTGTAGCCCGTTATCAACGTCGCCACTCTGTTTTATTTTTGTAATTTGTTCATTTATAGCCATAATATGACACAGATGAAGACACAAAATGACACAGACTCTCCAGATAGCTCCTTCTAACTTTCCTGAAATCATGGATGTAGAAATGTAAGTATTAACGCCACCAAAAGTCTGTTAATAAATAAGAAACGTTGTCCTGGCGACTTTAGTGTTATCTACGGTAGCTTCCTTATTTTCTTATGTTCTTATGTTCTTATATGTGGTGTGGTAAATAAATAGTGTCGTGTTGGGAGTCAGGGGAAAAGTAGGACAGTCATTAATAATCAGCTGGGCAAAAAAATTATGAGTCTCTCTGGCAGCTATAGGGAGGTTGCTGGCTGTCTCCCAGTCTTATCTGATGTCATGATGCCCATGGCACTAAAAGACAGCCCCGCCCCGCCAGCCGCCCCGCACGCCCTCACTGCCACAGCCACCGCCTCAGCACCGCAGTCACCCGTGGCGGTCACCGAGGGGACTTATTTCTGCCTGAACCCATCATGTGACATCACTTTGTGTGCCTCGTGCTATCTTGATAACAACACAAGGGTGGCGTGAAGTGTTATCCTAGCAGAGTGGCGGTGATTGAAGGTCACTCGTGTTACATAAGAACATAAGAAATTAAGGAAGCTACAAGAGGCTGCGAGACCTATATATATACACGTGGTAGTTTCTGTTACTCAACACTACCGACATCCACCTTTCATCCCCATCCATGAAATTATCCAGCCTCATTTTAAAGCTCTCTATTGACTCCGCACAAACTACCTGATGACTGAGTGTTGTGTAGTGAGCGGCATTGGTGTGCAGAGCCGTCAAGGATGAGTCTATCCGATGTTGGCTTCAAGGTGTTCTTTGCAATCGACTGGAGCCAAGTGGTCGTTCAAGTGGTGGAGATGCTGTGGTATTGCTGCGAGAAGCTGTGGGCGCTCTCCAGCCGCCATGCCTGAGGGCGGCCGGGCGTCAGTAGCCACCTGCCGCCCACCACTGCATGGGGGGCGTCTGGCAAGCTGCATTACTACCTCAAGAAGCGATGCCCCTGCGATTACAGCCAAGGACTGAACTCGCCATCAAGCATTTGCATCGCTCCGTCATGAGAGGAAGAAACAAGACAGATAAGACGCCGCCCCACCAGGCTCAGGGAACTTGTCCTTGGTGATTATTAAGACCCACCACCGCCACCCTCTTATCTTCCCTTGTTTTCTTTTTCGGATCAGATAAACGTCGTTCTCATCTCATCCCATCCTGCGGCTATGTGTAAACCGAGGATGCTGTTCACGGTGAAACGAGGCAAAAGTTTCGACACTTTCTTAATGGCTGCAATGCCTCAAAGCTGTGCGGGAACACCCAAACAAGAGGTGTTTTTAAAGTCCATCAAACGCAGCATCCAAGAATCCTCAAATACTACTGGGAGGAATTGTTCAACCCACTGAAAGATATTGAAAGATTATTGCACCTGCCTAGAACTGGGATTCCCTTAGACTGGATGTTGAACGGCGCTTGGTGAATCTTGGGTGATGGTGGTAACAACGATAGACTAAAGCAGTGCAGTGAAGCATATGAGAATGGCCTTCATAGAGTGTTTGTGGAGGCTTGTATAGACCATAGTGCAAGGACCTCTGCACTACGGCCCCTGGTGGGTGGGTGGGGTGAGAGAGGGAGTGCCCCCCCGCCTTCCCTTTCCCCGCCCCCTCCCCTCCTCCCCGAAGTGTGGATCAGTCCGACACTCAAACAGTCTTCGCCTTGATTTACTATATCGAAACTTAAGAAAACACTCGCCGGATGGAACGTTTACTGAGTGTGTTTGCAATAACATGGCTGTGACGGCCCCGCAACCCACCCATAGGAGACCGTGCGATGA
>JACEEZ010002711.1:250000-255000 GCA_016584305.1 Chionoecetes opilio
AGGTTACGCATTGACCTGGTCCCAATTGGCTTGAGTTTCATATGACTTGAGGCCGAAATGTCTTGGGGATCATTTGACTTCATTACCAATCGACTCAGTACCAATTGACATGTAACCGGGGAGAAGGTGGTATGAAATGAAGTATATAAGTATTTGTATTGGTAGTGTATTAGGAATATGTTCAATGACTGAGCTTAGGGTATAGATAATGTAGAGAGAGAGAGAGAGAGGAGAGAGAGAGAGAGAGAGAGAAGAGAGAGTAGAGAGAGAGACTGGAGAAGAGAGAGTAGCAGAGAGAGAGAGAGAGAGAAAGAAAAACAAAGAAAGAAAAAAGAAAGAAAGAAAGAAGAAGACGAGAGAAGAGAGAGAGAGAATGAAGAGAAGAGAGAAGAGAGGAGGAGAGAGAGAGAGAACGAGGGAGTGAGAGAGGAGAGAGAGAGAGAGGGAGGAGAAGAGGGAGAGAGAGAGGAGAGAGAGAGAGAGAGAGAGATTACATAGATAATAGCACCTGAGTCTTGGATCTATCCTTATGTTTTAACTGGCTGGTACAGTGTTTGATTAGCGCCCCCCCCCCCCCACCCCACCCCCCCCCCACCCACCCACCACCACCCACCCACCCACCCACACACACACACACACAACCACCCAACCCCACCACACACACATCACACACACACACACCACACAACTACACACCCACAACACACACACACACACACACACACACACACACATGTAAGCCGCAACCTTACAACAATATTTTGGGATCGGTAACAATATCTTTATCAATCAGTGTTTGGAGATGTTTGTCATTGCGAGGAGGTCGGGTGGTTGGGGGGGATGAAGGGGGCGTTCTGGGGGGGGAAGGGAGGGGGCGTTCTGGGGGGGGAAGGAAGGAGGAGTGACTGGGTTGAGAGTCTGCTGGGGGGGGGGAAGGAGGGGGAGTGACAGGCAGTGGTTTGGTTTAGTTGGGGGAGGGGGGGGGAGTGTTTATTGTTTCTCATTCGTCTTTTCCTGCAACACGATAACTTTTTATATATTTTCTTATATCCCAGCACAGGTCAGTTCTCTCTTCGCTCTTCTCGCCCTTGTAACTTTTTCTTCCTTGACGGGAATACACACGGCCTTTCCTGCACACTGTCCTCTGAGTGTGTACGTGTCATTGTTGTTGTGGTGGTGGTGACGAGGCAGCCAACATGTGGTGTGGTGGTGGTGCTGAGTGGTGGTGACCTTCGGGATGCACGCTAGGAGGGTGATGCTCCTCCTCCTCCTCCTCCTCCTCCTCGTCGTTGAACGATGGAACAAGTTACCGGCAAATGTTGTCGGAGCCAGCACAATAACTACATTAAAAAACAGACTTGACGCGCACTGTAAAGTAAATGGGTATTGATAGTGCGAATTCGTATCTAGTCCCCCGTATCAATTAGTTGTAGTGGTAGTGGTAGTTGTAGTTAGTATTTTTCATATCCTATCATTCTGCACTATGAAACTTCCATGTTCCTATCCTCTTTAGGGACATGGTATCATTTTCCAACTGTTTTCTTACAAGTAGTTGATAGTTAGTAATATGTAGTTCAGCAGATACCCTCGCTATGGACCAATAGGTCTCCTGGTGTCTGTTATTCCTATGTAATCCTATGTAATCCTCCTCCTCCTCCTTTTGTATTCGTTTGCATTCCCCCTCCTGATAGGTTTATAGAATAGATCGCATTAGAACAACAAAAGAACACATTATATAGTTTTGTACACCCCTGTTCCCTGTTTTCTCTCTCTCTCTCTCTCTCTCTCTCTCTCTCTCTCTCTCTCTCTCTCTCTCTCTCTCTCTCTCTCTCTCTCTCTCTCTCTCTCTCTCTCTCTCTCTCTCGTAGAAGTAGTAGTAGTAGTAGTAGAAGTAGTAATAGTAGTGGCAGTAGTAGTAGCAGTGGTGGTGGTGGTAGGTGTGGTGTGTGCCGAGGCGGGGCCAAAATAGTGGTGTGTGAGAATGTCATGTGCCAGAGAGGTGGTGTGTGTGTGCGTGTGTTTGTGTATGTGTGTGTGTGTGGGTGTGGGTGTGGGTGTGGGTGTCACTTATGATTGGATTCGAGCGTGACCGGAGACCTCTCAGTAAATTTGGCTTGGATATGTGGCTCGGAATTTAGAGTTCATAGTTATTCCGACTGCGTGGCTCCCGGACAGAGAAACGCAGTCATGTGTGTGTGTGTGCGTCTGTGACTGTGTGGGTCTGTGTGTGTGTGTGTGTGACTGTGTGTGTGTGTGTGTGTGTGTGTGACTGTGTGTGTGTGTGTGTGTGTGACTATGTGTGGTTGTGTGTGTGTGTGTGTGTGTGTGGTGACTGTGTGTGTGTGTGTGTGTGACTGTGTGTGTGTGTGTGTGTGTGTGTGTGTGTGTGTGACTGTGTGTGTGTGTGTGTGTGTTTGTGTGTGTGTTCATCGTACCTGAAAACTATCCTGCATCCTTTCTATCCTTCCATCTATTTCTTCATCCTTCTATCACTATTCATCAGTTTCAAGATTTTTAGAAACTTTTCGGCGAGGTATTTTTCGAAACTTTTTGTGTTGGACCTAAAGTTTTCGAATGCAATCGCGTTTTATATCTTTTATAGTTTATAGTTTTTACATATATTGTCTGGAGGGGAGATGTCAGGGTGGGTGTTAGAGGGAACAGTGAGGGTGGATGTGGAGTGGAATGGAGTGGAATACGGAGTAGGTGGGAGGAGGGAGAGGGAAGAGGAGGGAGCAGTGAGGGTGGAGTTGTGGAGTTGATAGTACAGTGGAGTGAAGTGGAGTGGAACACGGAGTAGCTGGACAAACACTTAGATCAATACATAACCTTAAGCAACTTGGGTCCTTTAAATAGTAGACTTGAGACACCAGGCTTTCAAGATAAGATAATGGCAGACCACTTAAGTTTTGAGTACTTAAAATACACTTAAAAATCATGCAAACATAAAGCAGCATTAAAGTGATAGTGGAGTAGAGTGGAGTTTAGTGGAACGGAACACGGAGTAGCTGGGAGTGGGAGGGGAGACTTTAACATAAGAAAATAAGGCAGCTACAAGAGGCCAAGGAGTTATGAGCCACGAGAAAGTCAAAATGAAAACACAAAAGAAGCTCAACTTAATGAAGCCAAGAACTATGAGGTACGTAGTTAGGGGGGCAGGGGTGATGAGGGGGAGAGGGGGGTACCAGGCTTGCAAAGGGGATGGGGTAGGGAGGGGATGGGTAGGGGAGAGGGTTTCATGGCCATAGATGAGCTGTTGTTATGGTGTAGTTAAGAATGGCGTCCACTCCTCAAGGTCACACACACACACACACACAAAGTCACACACACACACACACACAGTCACAACAGTCACACACACACAGTCACACACACACACAGTCACACACACACACACACACACACAGTCACACACACACACATGCTGCTACTCAGGTTTCAGTGTGTAGCAGAAATGACCTATTTTACATTTTAAGCAGGAGTATTTTTAGCGTCCTCGGGCCCCTGATGCACGTAGGAGCATTAATGTATGTAATCTTTATTTGAAGGGGAGGGAGGGAGGGAGGGAGGCGGTGGGAAGAGTAAAGCTTTCAACAATGAAGTCAATGAAGTGCTGAGTCATTATCTAGGATGATGCTTTACGGGTTTTTATTTTCTATATACACATGATCATGTTTTCTGTGGCAGTTTTTCAACATAATAGTGATTAACCCCTTCACGCCCAGATCTTTCCTTTGCTATAAAAAATTGTCTGTTGTCGAGCCATGAAATTACGAAAAGCAACTAAATATACCAAATTAGTTAGTGGACAAGGATTCTAAACAGATCAATCTATAAAAACATTGGTTGTATTCATTACAAATTATCTAATGATGATCAAATTACAATGGAAATTACGTTCTGGTCCTCAAGGGGTTAAATGGACAGCGTTGCAAAACAGATCTTCGACAGAATTACTTCAGTGTCAGAGTAGTCAGTCGCTAGCATAAGTTGCCAGCTAAAGATGTAGAAACCAGCACAGTAAATACCTTGAAAGAAAACTAGGCGCGTATTTCAAAGTAAATTAATTGACAGCGAGCTTCGCTCGCTGTCGCTTACCATAAGACCCGTGGAACCAAGTTTCCGCCAAAAAGTGTATAACTACTCCTAAATATTGTCGGATTGAGCTGAAATTTGACATGCAAGTAGTGCTGTCAAAATCAAGGGGGGTCGTCGGAAGACATTTTTTGCGTAAAACAAGCCCTTAATGAGTAATTAGCGTAAACTACTCCTAATTATTGTCGGATTGAGCTGAAATTCGACATCCAAGTAGTGCTGTCAAAATCAACGGGGGTCTGTAGAACAAACTTTTTGCATAGAACAAGCCCTTAATGAGTAATTCACGTAATGAGTTAATTGGCTGGAACGTGGCTCGCTGCCACGTTCCAGCCGCAAGAACTGAGCCAAAAGCCAAGGGGCCAGAGGCTGGACGCCTATACTTGATCAAAATACATTCCTCTCATTCTTTGATCTGAAAAGTCCATGTATACATACCTAACCTCTTTTAGGTACACCGTGTTCTTTTCTCACTGTTTCCTGCCGGCATGTCGCTGGAGGGAGGGGTGGGTGGGACTGGGGAGAAGTCTTCTTTCTATGCTATCCGGTTCTCTTAATTGTAGTTTGATAGTAGTATTCCACGTAGCCCAGCAGATACCCTCGTTATAGGCTGGCGAGTCTCCTGGTATATGTTATTCCTCTGTAATCATATATAATCACCATCACCATCACCTTCTATTATCACCTTGTTTTCCCTTTGCCCTTCCGCTGTAATCCTATGTAATCACCATCACCATCATCTATTTATACCTTGTTTACCTTGCCTTTCTAATGCCCCGCGGAGCACAGGTGACAGCAGTGCGGGCAGGTGTGAGCGTTCCCTTTAGCACGGACCTTCCTTCTCTCCTTCGGCTTTGTTTACTTCATGCACTCCTGCCTCTACCTCACCCTCCCTCCCTCCCCTC
>JACEEZ010002711.1:267500-272500 GCA_016584305.1 Chionoecetes opilio
TCCTCCCTTCCTTTCTTCCCTTATTCCTTCTTTCCTCCCATTTTTCCTCCTTTCCTCCCTTCTCTACTCTCTCTAGCTGTTCGCACAACCCTTTAGCACCTCGCCTGAAGCTTAAGGACTCCCTGAAAGAACTCCATGTTTACCTTACTTCATCACTCGAGTCTCGCGTTGAAAGAAGCAAGCTGTATGAGTCGTGTGTGTCTCTGAGCTTTAGTGTGCATTGTAGCGAGTATGTGGCGAGGCTGGTGAGATAAGCGAGACAAGTAATGTGTGTGTGTGTGTATACAATAAATACACTTTTAAGGATACATCTAATACAATGACCTAAGACTATGGTAACTAACATCCCACGAACCTGAATCTAATCTAGTAAAGAGGAAAAAAATCTAATTAGGTAAGAAAAATTGAAAACACACACAGTAGGTAAGAAAAACGGAAAACACACACAGTAGGTAAGAAAGACTGAGAACACACAGTAGGTAAGAAAAACGGAGAACACACACAGTAGGTAAGAAAAACTGAAAACACACACAGTAGGTAAGAAAAACTGAAAACACACACAGTAGGTAAGAAAAACTGAAAACACACACACAGTAAGTCCTAAATTCCCGTCCATCAGCCGAGACTCAACATAATATCTACCTTGCTAACACTATAGGTACGGTGCTGCTTCAGAAAGGTTGGATTCACAGTCTCTGAGGGTACAATGTCTCGGGTAGACGTGTATAATGTGTTCCTTGACTAAACCTCCTACTCTGCAGCCTTTCTTTTCTAAATCCTTTTGAGTAGGTTCAGTGATGTAGGGATTACGTGCCAGTCCTGCGGCAGTTTTTTTTTTTTTTTATCACAAAGGACTGGCCAAATGAGGCAACTAGAAAAAGAGAGGGTGAGGCTGTGATTCGACGCTGAAGGGTACTGAGAGAGAGAGAGAGAGAGAGAGAGAGGAGAGGAGAGAGAGAAGAGAGAGAGAGAGGAGAAGAGAGAGAGGAGAGAGAGAGAGAGATGATAATGAAAAATAAGAGGAAGAAAAATAAGGTGAGAAAGATGAAAAAATGAGAGAGAGAGAGAGAGAGAGAGAGAGAGAGAGAGAGAGAGAGAGAGAGAGAGAGAGAGAGAGAGAGAGAGAGAGAGAGATAATGAAAAATAAAGGTGAGAAAGATGAAAAAATGAGAGAAAAATGAACACAAAGAAGAGAAAAAACCAGCAGTAGAAAGATGATACTGATGAAAGAGAAAGAGAGAGAGAGAGAGAGAGAGAGAGAGAGAGAGAGAGAGAGAGAGAGAGAGAGAGAGAGAGAGAGTAATAGCATGATATCACACGTTGCCTATGTTACCTTTGATCAGTTTCCGGTCCATTTCCGCGTTAAAGTGACCTAGAAAGCAGCGTATTGGATGAACCCTGCCTGACGACGCTCAATAGAGGGGAAGAAAGGAGGGCAAAGAAAATATTAGAGGGGAAAAGAGACGATAATAAATGAAGAAAGGATGGAAGGGGTAAAGAGAGGGGAGAGAAAGAGAGATACAAAAATGGATAATTGTAAGGGGAAAGGGAGGGGAGAAAATATGGCAATGTTAGGGTAAGTGAAAAGTTGCGTGATGTAAACGTAGATTTATATTGGTAGTGGTAGTGGTGGTGGTGGTGGAGGTGGTGGTGGTGGTGGTGGTGGTGGTGGTGGGTGGTGGTGGTGTTGTTAGTTGTGGTGGTGGTAGGAGTAGTGGTAGTAGTAGTAGTAGTAGTAGTAGTAGTAGTAGTATAGAAGTAGTAGTTGTGGTGGTGGAGGTGGTAGTAGTAGTAGTATAGTGAGTGGTAGTAGTAGTAGTATAGTAGTGGTGGTGGCAGTCGTGGAGGTGGTAGTAGTAGTAGTATAGTGGAGGTGGTAGTAGTATAGTAGTGGTGGTGGCAGTCGTGGTAGTAGTAGTATAGTAGTGGTGGTAGTAGTAGTAGTAGTAGTAGTAGTAGTAGTAGTAGTAGTAGTAGTAGTAGTAGTAGTAATGATGAGAAATGCAGAAAATACACCACCACCACATCACATCCTAGCATGGAGCGCGGAGGACCCAGGGCTTATCCGGAGAGGTCAAAGGTCAAAGCACCGCCCTGTCTTCTCTGCGCAGTTGCTGGGTGGGAAGCGGGCGATGGGCGGTGGCTATAGTGCCGGCAGTGGGGCGGGCGGTCGGGCGGGCGGGCGAGAAGGCGAATGGGCGCGCGGGCGGATGGGCGGGTTTAGGAAGGACAGAGCGACTTATGGAGTTTGTAGGAAGCCTCAAGGGAAATTAACGAGGGTCAGTAAGGGCATGGCGTGAATGTTAAGTTGAGGGAGGTGATAGGCGAGGATACCAGGGCATACATAACATAGGCAGGCATAACATAGGCATATCAGAGGCATATCAAAGGCATATCAAAGGCATATCAGAGGCATAACAGAGGCATTACAGGGCATAACAGAGCATATCAGAGGCATAACAGAGGCATTACAGGGCATAACAGAGCATAGCAGAGGCATAACAGAGGCATTACAGGGCATAACAGAGCATAGCAGAGGCATAACAGAGGCATTACAGGGCATAACAGAGCATAGTAGGGTATAGCAGAGGCATAACAGGCAGGCATAACATAGGCATATCAGAGGCATTACAGAGGCATACCAGGACATTACAGAGGCGATACTGAAGTGTACGGAGCCGTAGAAATAAGGGTAGAACTATTGAAGGGCAGGGGAGGGAGGGATGTAGGAAATGGGGTAGAAATATAGGAGGGGGGAGGGGAAGGATGGGGGCAAGAAGTAGGGGAGAGGAGGGGATGGGCGTAGAAATGGGGTGGAAGGATAGGAGGGCAATAGAAAGAGAGGGGAAGGATGGGGGTAAAGCGATGGGAGGGAAAAGAAGGGGGCGTAGAAATGGGGTAGAACTATAGGAGGGAGGTAGAAAGAGAGAGGGGAAGTAGAGGGGGGTAGAAAGATGGGAGGGGAGGAGGTGGGGGTAGAAATAGGTAGACTGTAGAATAGTAGACTGATGGTAGGGGGGTAGGGAGTTAGAGGGAGGGGGGTTAGAATGATAGGAGGGGAGGAAGGAGGGAAAAGGAGGAGCGAAACGGCGAAGACCAGACTCTTTGTGTGTCTCTTCTTTGTCCTACGGAGTCTGGACGCGCCGCTGTGAGTATTGCGCCGCCCTGGACTGAGACGATGAACTGCTCTTTATGACAGTGAGGGGAAGGAGGAGAGAGGACCTAGCCGAGGGGAAGGAGAGGAGCCATACTGTTGAGGGGCATACGTAGAGGGGACAGAGGGGTTTATGACGTAGGGAAGAGGGGAAGGAGCGGAGTCATACCAGGGAGGGGCATACGTAGAGGGAAAGAGGGGTTTTTTGACAGGGGAAAGGGGAAGGAGCGGAGTCATACCAGGGAGGGGCATTCGTAGAGGGGAAAGAGGGGTTTTTGACAGTAGGGGAAGAGGGGAAGGAGCGGAGTCATCCCAGGGAGGGGCATTCGTAGAGGGGAAGAGGGGTTTTTGACAAGGGGAAGAGGGGAAGGAGCAGAGTCATACCAGGGAGGGGCATTCGTAGGAGGGAAGAGGGTTTTTGACAGTAGGGGAAGAGGGGAAGGAGCGGAGTCATACCAGGGAGGGGCATTCGTAGAGGGTAAAGAGGGGTTTTATGATAGTAGGGGAAGAGGGGAAGGAGCGGAGTCATACCAGGGAGGGGCATTCGTAGAGGGTAAAGAGGGGTTTTTGACAGTAGGGGAAGAGGGGAAGGAGCGAGTCATACCAGGGAGGGGCATTCGTAGAGGGGAAAGAGGGGTTTTTGACAGTAGGGGAAGAGGGAAGGAGCGGAGTCATACCAGGGAGGGGCATTCGTAGAGGGTAAAGAGGGGTTTTTGACAGTAGGGGAAGAGGGGAAGGAGCGGAGTCATACCAGGGAAGGGGCATTCGTAGAGGGTAAAGAGGGGTTTTTGACAGTAGGGGAAGAGGGGAAGGAGCGGAGTCATACCAGGGAGGGGCATTCGTAGAGGGGAAAGAGGGGTTTAGGATAGTAGGGGAGAGGGGAAGGAGCGGAGTCATACCAGGGAGGGGCATTCGTAGAGGGAAAGGGGGGTTTTTGACAGTAGGGGAAGAGGGGAAGGAGCGGAGTCATACCAGGGAGGGGCATTCGTAGAGGGTAAAGAGGGTTTTGACAGTAGGGGAAGAGGGGAAGGAGCGGAGTCATACCAGGGAGGGGCATTCGTAGAGGGAAAGAGGGGTTTTTGACAGTAGGGGAAGAGGGGAAGGAGCGGAGTCATACCAGGGAGGGGCATTCGTAGAGGGGAAAGAGGGTTTTTGACAGTAGGGGAAGAGGGGAAGGAGCGGAGTCTTTACCAGGGAGGGGCATTCGTAGAGGGGAAAGAGGGGTTTTGACAGTAGGGGAAGAGGGGAAGGAGCAGAGTCATACCAGGGAGGGGCATTCGTAGAGGGGACAGAGGGGTTTTGACAGTAGGGAAGAGGGGAAGGAGCGAGTCATACCAGGGAGGGGCATTCGTAGAGGGGAAAGAGGGGTTTATGACAGTAGGGGAAGAGGGGAAGGAGCGAGTCATACCAGGGAGGGGCATTCGTAGAGGGGAAAGAGGGGTTTTTGACAGTAGGGGAAGAGGGGAAGGAGCGGAGTCATACCAGGGAGGGGCATTCGTAGAGGGGAAAGAGGGGTTTATGACAGTAGGGGAAGAGGGGAAGGAGCGATGTCATACCAGGGAGGGGCATTCGTAGAGGGTAAAGAGGGGTTTTGACAGTAGGGGAAGAGGGGAAGGAGCGGAGTCATACCAGGGAGGGGCATTCGTAGAGGGAAAGAGGGGTTTTTGACAGTAGGGAAGAGGGGAAGGAGCGGAGTCATACCAGGAGGGGCATTCGTAGAGGGGAAAGAGGGGTTTTTGACAGTAGGGGAAGAGGGGAAGGAGCGGAGTCATACCAGGGAGGGGCATTCGTAGAGGGGAAAGAGGGGTTTTTTGACAGTAGGGGAAGAGGGGAAGGAGCGGAGTCA
>JACEEZ010002712.1:0-60000 GCA_016584305.1 Chionoecetes opilio
AAATAAGGGGAGTGATGTTTTTAGGGCGTCAGGAAGATAGACAGCCGCGACCCAACAGCCGCGTAACTACCATACGCCAGTTAGATTATATTGTCTATAGTTACGTAGTTTGTTGTGGTGGTTGAAATTACGCCTGGTTACGCTGTCTTGACAGACCGAGCTAACGGTACTTCAGCCACATAATAAATAATAATTACCAATTAACAATTGAAGCTACTTAATCTTGCATATAATATTTCATTTGATCTAATTATCAACTAAAATCATGGCGGAGTTAGCGAAACTTCATTATCGGCTAAATTAGGGTGGCTTACACGAATATTATAAAAGTGTGATGACGCAGCTAAGGCTACTCTTATTAACTATAATAGCTTAACGAAAAGTCTGCCACTGATAATTAATCAATGGGATAAATATGAAGAGACTTACTTAGTTTATGGAGATGAATTAAGAGAAGCTGGGGTAAGGACAAAATTCACCAATGTTTGACCAAGTCTGAACAGAATGTCAAATATATCTTGATAAGATTCTTGAATACGAGGAATTACTGGTGTGTGCACAGAAACCCACAGCTAAAGCCTCTTACCCAAATTAAACTACCAGACTTGTTACTACCTCCGTTTTCAGGGTAAAATTGGTTCTCCTTCTTGGGATAAATTCTAATTTATTAATGATAAAGCTGACCTAACAGAGGTGCATAATGAACTTATTTGTTGGGACAATAGAGAGGTCCTGCATATTTTCTGGTAGTGGAATTAACAGTTGAAAATGGCAATTCTAATGTGGCTCTCAAGATTCCCAAGGATAATTTTGAAGATAACAACTAAATTGTAAATAATATGTTTTGCAGGTTTATGGATCTATCAAGTCCTTCACATAATTTCAAGGAATTAGAAGATTTCAGAATAACTTTAATTGCACCCTAGGAGCAATTGAAACTCATAACTCTTGATTGAGTCAGACGTGATGGTCAGTATTATGATATGAAGAAAACTACCAACCAGATGCGAGACCATTTAAATCAGAGGTATAATAATTATACCTACTTCACGGTCAAACAAATAGAAGAGGGCCTATTGCAGGATTGCAAACATTTGCAGGGCATTGAGCAGGAACCCCCCAAAGGGAGATAGAGAATATTAGACCTAAGGGAAGCAGGCAATTATATCTGCCATCCTTAGAGTTTAAACATCCTCATTAGTGGGTAGTTATCCCACGCTTGCTAAAGTTACGGTGTAAAGATACTGTAGTTAAGATTCAAACAACTCATCCAACCAGTAACCACAAAGGCCTACTTAAATAACAGGTAAAATCCCTAAATCCAGGGCTGATTCTAGTGAAGTCAGAAAAATTGTGTCTTTTGTGAGGGGGAACATCCACCCTCCACATGTAGTGTCTATCTAGGAGCCATATTCATATTTTTGCCTGCTACCGTGCTTAAAAGTAGTACACCTAACAATGATGGTCAAAAAAGTTTTCGTAAAACTTTGACAAAATGTTTGTAACGTTAGCGGGATTAGCCAGCTTACGTAGCCATGCTCTGTTAAAGTAGGAATACATATCAGGAATCGGATAAGAATGATGATTTGGCGCGTAAGTAACATTAAGAATAACTTGAAGGTTAATTTATAACTTATTTGTTGTAATTTCAGCAGTTCTTTTTCCATAAACACAAAAGTGGGATAAACTAATCGATGTTGGCGGTTTGTGGCAACGCATTCAAGCATCAACATGTCACATGGATGATGGCGGTGACGGCTGCCAACATTGGATATCCGCCTCGTCAATCTCCGCCTGAACCACACAAAGCTTATGGCTCACATGCACCGCCTGCGATTGTCCCCTGACCCTCTATCACTCTCTCTGGGGCAGGATCCCTCCCACAGACCATTGAACACTTGCTGCTGCTGTGTCTAGGCTTCCACTCCATCGTGTTGCTCCCACTCTTAACTCCTCGCCCTGAACGTCACCACCTTTGCCCTGCCCATCCTGCTGGCGTCCATCCCTCACGACAACACTCTGTCATCGCCTCTTTTACACCTTCTTGAAGAAGACAGCCATGCCTGTTATAGCCTTACAGGACCTCGTCAGGGTTCACCAGGGTTCCTAAATTATCGAAGCCCTAAACAACACCAAGAGCAAACATTAAAGGTTCGCTGTGGTAACGTCTTAGTAATGAGAAATCCATGTATAAGTTAAGAATATGGGTGAGGGTCTGGCATTTCATTACTGTACTCCTGAAATGTCATTTATATCACGAAAACCTTGCTTCCGTCGCTAGGGTTTGTTGTTGTTCTACCGTGATCGCCGTTAGCAAACTCTGGCTAAGGAGATCAAAGTGCTCCTGACCTCTTCTAACTTAGCAGTACTCCCAACCCCCTCCACAAGAATATGCATACACTGTTAATGGTTAACGGCTAATTGCTGGCCTTAAAAGCAAATTTTTGAGCGGTAACTGGGTTTTGCTAAGCATTAGCAAGAATATGAATATGGCTCCAGATTGTTCCACTAGATTTAAAAGGTTAATGAACCTGGGTAATTGCCTAACCTGTCTCAGTGGTAAAAATGCTTTAAGTGCATGCCTAATAAGGTAAGAACTTTTAGGATATGTAAAAAATA
The DNA here is from genome assembly GCA_016584305.1 of Chionoecetes opilio. Lineage (NCBI taxonomy): Eukaryota > Metazoa > Arthropoda > Malacostraca > Decapoda > Majidae > Chionoecetes > Chionoecetes opilio. The sequence continues at coordinate 2,620 of JACEEZ010002712.1, forward strand.
TATTCACAACATAGCTCTTTGTCCTAACAGTGATATTAACTCAGACCCTACATTAGTAAAAATGGCAGTCACTAATAAGAGTAGTTCAGCAGCTGTCCCTACGGCATTTTTGAAGGTGAGCCACAATGGTAATTCAGTCATTGTAAAAACAATGTTTGACAGTGGTGCACAATGATCCTTCATTATTAAGGAAAGAGTTGAATCATTATAACTACCCATAAATACTAAATGAACTCAGCCATTTCAGGTTTTCTTGCCAATAGAGAGGCTCAACACTTTGATATAGTTCAACCCCTAGCCCTTTATTTGGGATATACAAATATTGGGTAGCTGCTGCAGTTAATAATACTTGTATAAATTTAACTGTAAAAAGACTAAAAGACACAGCTGAAATGCTAACGGAGAAAGGTGTTAGACTAGTTAGAAATACCTTTGAGGACGGTGATGGTCCGTTCCAACTAACTATAGGCGCTGATTATTTTGGGCGTTACTTAAGGAAGGTAATCAAAGACATAACGTATCTATGTTCACCAGCGCTGTTAGGTAAAGGTAAAGATGGGAACATACGCTAAGCTGCGCGTGGCAATTGGTGCGCATATCCGTGGCATTAGCCCTTAGAGCCTGTGGTGGGTGAGGACCCGTTACCCCGAAACACAGGCTAGTATGACTCCCGGGTTACCACAGTTACCTTCCCCAGTTACCCAGGTACACATTTATCTACCCCGAAAGGAAAGAAGAAACAGCTGGGTAGGCTGGTCACCGACTTGCCCTGGCCCGACTCGAAACATGGCCCGCAGATTCGTAGGCAGGCACGCTAGCCACTGCACCACGGAGGCGTCACCAGTGCTGGTAGTAATGTATAATGTGACCCATCCCACAAACTACACACCAAGCAAAGGACAAAGGGAAGGTATTCCTAGTCATGCACAACACATGTTAATTACCATAGTTGGAAGCACTTTCTTGCCCACACAATTACTGAATTATTAGTGGAAAATCATATTCCCGTTCATAATAAATATATTGCCACTAAGGAAAATCCAACTAATAATGACTCTCGAGGAACTAATACCCTGAAATTAAACACATGATAATGTTTAAAGGCCCTACCTGGCTGAAAAATTGAACAATACAAAAACATGTATTTCCAGAGGAATATCAGCTCTTAGCTTCGGCCAGCCCCCATAGGAACAAATTGATCAATCATTAGGTATGTACCTAGATAATGAGAGTATAATTAGGTGTCGAGGACGAGTTTTGAAAGCTGGTCTTCAAAAATACCACCTGCCTTCCCATACTAATTCCAAACGCCACCATCTTACTAAATTATTGGTGGAAGAATCTCATAGGAGCTCGTTACATGACGGAATGGCTGACACATTAGCCTATATCAGGAGGAAATTTTGGATACAACACGGTAAATAGGTAGTCAAATATTACCTCAAATCTTGTATTAAATCTAATAGATATGAAGGTAGATTCAAAGGTAGATAGAGAAGGTAAGGACCTATCCAGGCCCCGCTGAACTTCCCGTTGAGTGAAGCTCCTAAAATAATTTGAGGTCACTGGTGATGACTATACAGGGGATATAATAATTACAGGAGATAACTTACTATATATAAACAAAAAAATGTCTGCTTATTCACATGTTTTATTATTTTATTTTTTTTGAAGAATTTCGTCAGTTATCGACGCAGCTGAGATGGATCTCCACTGTAACCAGACAGCTTTGGAGGAGAGAGAGCTGTCTGCTAATGCTTATAGTGTTGGCCGAAGCCAGCACTCCGGGGGCGGGTCACAAACCCCCGGCTAACACCCGGTACCCATTCACTGCTGGGTGGACAGGGGCTCAGGTTTTAAGGAAACAGCCCAACTGTTTCCGCTCCGCCCGGGGATCGAACCCGGAACAACTCAGTTGTGAACCGAGCGTGCTACCCCTACAATACAGAGTACCCTAAAGTTGTACCTCTACTAAAATCATTTTGAAGTAGCCAAAGATTTAAGTGCCGAAACCTGTATTCAAATGTTCGGGGTTTGTGGCTTGGCGATCGTGTCTTCAGCGTTTGAGTAATAACGTTACGAACTTCATAGGAGCCTCCCCTTTATTATTAATTATAAATCACCTCATATGGGGGGGTCATATCACCTGAAACAGAACTACCGTTTTCGCCGGGCCCCAGTTGTGGAAATTAACCACTATACAATCCTCTTAATAGTAGAGAGTGGTAGTTTGGTCTCCACCCTTTATAATGTGGAAGGTGTTGTTTTCTTCTCTGTTAGGGGGTGTGTAGGAATGTATATATAGCTATAATGCTATTGGGTATAAAATAGGTACTTTAAGTAAAATATAAGTAATGAGATATGGTATATAAACAATCCCAGTGGTATCAACCATTATCACCTCAAAGAAACGACTGGTTATTAACCACCGTTATAATATTTGCACCTCAGATACGAGACACTGTAACAAGTACTTTTAAGTGAAAATAAAGTATAAAGCCCAGTATAAATTAATTATTATTTACACAGAAAAGACAAAAATAAATCCCACAGTTGTAACAATTGAACAATAAATATAATAATAATAAAAAAGTCCTAACAACAAAAGCTAAATGAGGGAGAAACATAAATACTTTAAATGAAGAAAAATACTTAGCGGCTGAGAAACTTCCAGATAAGTCGTTGTAGGTACTGAGAGTGGAGATAGGAGGCAGGCAGTGTGCTTCCGCTGAGAGTGGTTGATCTTTAACTTTACTTTGGGCAACACACAACTACGTGTGCTCGCTTGTGAATCCCTTGGAGCTTCAGACCGCTAACTTGAAGCTCCGAGCAGCGTAGCTACAAAGGCTAGTGGCGGCAGGGTGATTCATAAAGAGACGAGGGCTTCGCGAAGAGTGAGAGTGTTTACACGGAGAGGGGGTGTAACTAGGGTCGTAACAGTTCCCCCCACTGAAGACCTTCGCAGATGGTGCGAAGAAAGTTTTATTGTAGGTTACTGGGCGCACGGGAGAGAGCATCTGCAAGGAGGTTATCTACTCCTTTGATGTGGTGAATTTTGAGGTTGAATGGTTGGAGTTGCAACGCCCACCGGAGAATTCTTTGATTCAAGAGCTTCGCCTGATTGATGAAGTTCAACGGGTTGTGATCCGTATGTATGTTGATCACATCAGGATGGTGGAGCAGATAGCACTCAAACTTCTTCAGCGCCATGATGAGTGCAAGCGCTTCCTTCTCGATGGTGGAGTAGTGGAGTTGATGTAGCTTTAGTTTGGAGGAGTAGTAAGCTACAGGGTGTAGTATGCTGCTGATGGTGTCCTCTTGCAGCAATACTGCTCCCACTCCTACACCACTCGCGTCGACTTGAAGATGGAAGGGTCTGGTGAAGTCTGGTCCAATGAGCACTGGTGAGGATGACAGGAAAGCCTTGAGGTTGTTGAAGCTTGCTGGCACTCTGAGGTCCATTTGAATGGCGTCTTTGGGCTCGTGAGGCTTGTAAGTGGCGTGGCAACCGTTGCGAAATTCGAGCAGAATCGCCGGTAGTAGCCACACATGCCGAGGAACCGCATCACCGCCTTACGAGTCTGAGGGAAGGAAATTTAGTATGGCTTCCACGTTGGCATATTTAGGTCTTACCATACCATCCCCCACAGTAGGTCCCAGATATGTCCACTGATCCTCTGGCAAATTGATTTTGCCAGGTTGATCGTCAAGCCAGCTTCCTGTGACGTTCAAAGAGGTGGTACAATCGGTCCAGATGCTCCTTCCAATCGTCTGCTGTGACCACGAGGTCATCTATGTAGGCTGCGATGCGGGTAACCCTCGTATGACATGATTAATGACCCGCTGAAATGTTGCAGATGAGTTAGACAATCCAAAGCTGAAGACTGTATACGAATAGCGTCCTTGAGGCGTAACAAAATGCTGAAATCTCCTTTGCCCTCTCAGTTAGAGAATTTGCCAGAATCCGCGGCAGAGGTCAATGGTAGTGATGCATTTGGAGCTACTAATCCTATCAATTATATCATCTATGAAAGGCAGTGGAAAGAATCAAGGACTATTACTTTATTGACTTTATGGAAATCAGTGCAGAATCTGAAGGAACCGTCTGATTTCGGAACTAGAATACAGGTGAGGCCCATGGGGACAGACTAGGTTCTGCAAGGCCATGTTCTAACAAAAAGTTTACTTCCTCTTCCATGATCTTAGCTTTCGTGGGGTTTAGTCTATATGCAGATTGTTTAACATGCTTGACTTTATCATCAATTAACTTGATATCATGTTTGAGAATTTTGCAAGAGCCTGGTAGATCTGATGTCAGTGCAGGAAATGAAACAAATAAGTTTGATTAAGTAATTTTTGTGATCTGACTTTAGGGGATTAGATAGGTCTTGCAAAATTATACTATTAGGAGGATTTCCTTTAGGGAGAGGAAATTCATTAGGTTCATAATCTGTTACTGTATCATCAACTGTCCTTTCATCATTTTCTACGAACATTAAGCATTTTACATCCTGCACTTTTGATAGTCTCTCCTCTGATGTCTTTCAATATATTTCTTTATTAAATTAACATGAACTATTGAGTTCCTTTACGTCTATCGGGTGTCTGGATGATATAGTTAGTAGGTGACACAATGCGTGAAACACGTAAGGTCCTGAATATTTATTTTAAGTGGAGGCACCAGTAACAGGGAAGAAAACTAGAACTTTATCGCCTACTTTGAATGTGCGCTTTACTGGATTCTTTTGATATTCCTTCATTCGCTCTTGAGAACATCCAAGGTTTTGTGAAGCAATTTGTCTCACCTAGGTGATTTTAGTTCTCAGATTATCTAAATACTGAGCTACAGTTATATTAGGTACTGGTGTAGGCTGGAACCATCTTTCTTTGATTAGCTTTAGAGGTCTCTAATATTCCTTCCATATAATAACTCAAAAGGAGAGTATCCTAAACTCTCCTGAGGACTTTCCCTAATGGCTTAAGTTTCTGGAAAAAAAAGTACTGGCACAACTGTGGATCCTGGCAAGGTCGCCAACTGTAACAAGTACTTTTAAATGAGAATAAAAGAATAAGCCCAGTATAAATTATATATTATTTACACAAAAAAAACAAAAATAAGTCCCACAGTTGTAACAATTGAATAATAAATATAATAATAATAAAAAAGTCCTAACAACAAAAGCTAAAATGAGGGAGAAACATAAATACTATAAATGAAGAAAATACTTAGCGGCTGAGAAACTTCCAGATAAGTCGTTGTAGGTACTGAGAGTGGAGAGTGGAGGCAGGTAGGTGTGCTTCCGCTGAGAGTGGTTGATCTCTAACTTTACTTTGGGCAACACACAACTACGATACGTGTGTGCTCGCTTGTGAATCCGCATTATCACATTCACGTGTAACAGAATACACGATATTTGAAGACTATATAACAGTTTTTTTTTCAGTTTTGTTTGATTTCCAATGACATGAATGCTAAGTTCATACTTTTTATACAAATATTACGTTGGTTAAATAAAATACAAATAAAATTTGAAACCGGTAGGTTAACTCAAACAAAGTTTTTTATAACTAACAAATATAACTACATATTTTCCCTAAAGCTGTTACTAATCTAATACTTTGCATATCAGGGGCGTGAAATATGGTTCAGAGACTGCCAGGACTTTTGATCTGCACGCACTGAAATTACAGCTTCCAAGCTGTCCTAACGCTAGTAAGGCTAACTGTCACAAACATAAAAAAAATTATATCCAGCGAAAAACTGAATTTTCAGCAGTATATAAATTTTCCGCAACTGCTTACCTTAATATGGTGGTGTTTGTGGTATTATCATATTATATATGGCTATGTCCTGTAATATAAGTTGAAATCCGTAGAGTTTTACTTTAAAAAAATGCTGTTTTTTTTCCGAAAATATATTTACGAGAGAGACATTCGGTAGAAAAATATAATAAATCCAGCAATGTTTATATATAAATAATATTTACTTAAATTGATGCAAAATGGTTTGTACTTACCATTCGCTAAGGTTCTGGTACCTCCCCACCCTCGCCTGCACTCTCTTTGTGGCTCGTGAAATTAGTCAGTACTTTCACCACTACTAAAACTCACTTCATACAGGCGATCATTATTACTGTCATTCACATCATGAATTTCCAGTATATTACCACCTTCACCAACATAACTTTCCCCGAAATCATCCTCTGTTGTGTCAAAACACCAGGTTCACAAAGTTCACATACTTTGTCAATTCTTTGAAATGTCTCGTCAAACACCACACCGTGCCACCATACTGCCCATACTACAAAAATGATTCCTATTCAGTTCAAAATACCTAATAAACCCTGTAAATATATTTTTAATAAATGTTCACTATGCATTCACGAGACGTTAATATACTACGTAAACAAATACACATGTAAATTTTACAGTATAGGCCAATAATAGGCAAAATACAGGTCGGATCGCGTCACATACACCTTTCACTACAAACCGCATAGAAAATTGAATCTACATGCAACCCCAGCAGCTACCTCAAAAAAACGGATCGGATTTCTCATTGGGAAAGTTGCGGTGTAAAATTTTACACCCCGGATGTGTTCTAGGATTAAGGGGAGACGATGACCGAGTGGTTAGTGTCTTGGAGTGGTGAGCTCGAGTTCCCGAGTTCGAATCCCGCCGGGGTATCTCTTTCGATCATCTTTAACGCAATAGTCAGATGATTAGAGCCGGGGAGTGGTGAGCACATGGTCCTGAGTTCAAGTCTCGCCAGGAGCAATGTTTCTTCTTCGTCGTCGAATGGCCAAAGATACCCACGTGCTACCCATCAACCTCACCTTCGACTGCAACTGCAAATGCGGCGGAGGGCACCAGAGGGCAGCATGAGCCTCAAATCAAATCATCACACGTGTCATTATAAAAACTCAGCTTGCGCCGCCATGGGCGAAGGCCAACAATCACAGCTCTCCAGAATATGGAGGGCCAACAACCTGGACAGTTATTTATAAAGCTTCTTAGCAACTCCAGCAACTCCTAAGTTTAAGAATTCCTAGGAGTTGCTCGGGTGTTGCTGTGAGTTGCTGTGAGTTGCTAGGAGTTGCTGTGAGTTGCTAGGAGTTACCGAAAACGATAAGAGTGGTGGAACTGTCCCATAGCTTCTCATAAGACTCTTATGAGTAGCTATGAGTAAGGTAAAAATATGATTTTTTAGCTTATTAGGCGTATATATAGCCTTACTGAGTATCTTATAATGTGTTTGCTACCCTGATGAGGCCGCGGAAACATAAACACAGGCAAGATTTGGCGGAGGAAAGACGTGGTACGGTGGTGAGAGGGTGAGAAGGCGAGGAAGGATTTTTCCGTGCACGTCGCGATCAAGATGGCATAGTGCCATCTTCTTGGTGACTCCGGCTGTCATTGCATGCCGTGGCTCTTAATACCATATTTCCCACCTAGGAGGCAACAGCCGCCGCTGGAAGAATATCAAGTCAACTACAACGGGTGAGTTTGTTATGTTAAATTTGTTGGTTATAATGGACGAGAACTTCGCGGTCTTATTTATTTTATTTTTTATTTTCCGGAAACTCATTTAAACAAGTATATAATATATATATATATTATATATATATAATATATATATATTATATATATATATATATATATATATATATAATATATATATCATCACCTAATTTTATGCATGGTTAAGGTTAGGTATACTTTGTGCTTTAGGTTAGGTTATATTTAATTAAAACCTATAAGGTTAGGTTAGGTATACTTAGTGGTTAAGGTTAGGTTAGGTTTCATTAAAACATATAAGGTTAGGTTAGATATACTTTGTGGTTAAGGTTAGGTTAGTTTTCATTAAAACCTATAAGGTTAGGTTTGGTATGTTCTATTCAATTACTTCCCTGTTATCTGAGACCCTGACTAATTTCTCCCGCCAAGTTTTAATGCTTTTACTGATGGAGATGGTGTTTTTAATGGAAACGGCGACCATAAAATTCGGTGATGATATTATTATTATAAATTATTTTTTTAAATACGGGTTTCCGGAAAAAAATCCGGATCTTCATTAGAAAAATCACCTATTGTAGGCCAGGAAAAATTAGTCGGTGTCTAAACGACCGCGAAGTTCTCGTCCATTATTACCAATTTGTTGTCTTTATTGCAAGTCGAAGGGGTATAAATGTTACTAATGTAACTAATTAGTAGTTGATTAGGTTAATATTCCGGAGGAGTTGGTGGGCTTTGCAGGATTTACAGCTTACTTGTTGGTAAATTTTTACACTGGGATCAGAATTCTCTTCACAACTGGGAGTATGGTTTCTGTTTACTTTAATGTATTCTAAGAACTATCAATCTGAGTTTCCATCGCAAATCAGTACTTTCGGAGACATCAAATGTTTTTTAGTAGGAAGGAGTGTATAAGAGATATGAAAATTAAGTAACCTAACCCCACCTTTAGACTCTGTAACCTAACATAACCCCACGTTTTAATTTCCTAACTAAAGCCAAATCCTCATTAGAAAGTGTCTGCGACAAGGGAAGAACAGAGGCGATGCAGGTCACAAGAGGAAGAAGAGTGAGGCGCACGTAAACACTTGTCTCTCTCCTCCCTATAAAAAACAAGTCATATCTCCAAATGTAATGATTTGCGACGGAACCTTAGAGAGAGAATGTTTCCTATAATTCAATGAGGCAAACAGAAACCGTACCCCCAACTATTTAGGGAATTCTGGTCCTAGTGTAAAATAATACCTACTTTTTTTGTAGTATTTTTGGCTCAGTATAATGTGCAGTAGTAACTTTTCTCCGGAAACTAATATATAGCACTTATTTTTAATAGTTAATAATAGGTAGGTTAGGTTACGTTTAGTCTTTATTTTGCTTATGTTATATTTAGGTTTGGTTTAGGTTAGGTTAGTTTAGGGTAGGTTTGGGATAGGTTTTGTACCTACTTAATACCTATTTTGTGAGTTATTTAGGTTAACTAAAGGCCGTGTCACACGGCGATATTTTCCGGTATCTTTTGGTATTTTACTACCATTTGATGCCCGTAGTAGCGGCAAAAAATGTGTGTGTCGGCACACGGTGTTTCAGCTACGAGTATCTTCTACTGGCATCTTCCGGGACCCGCAACCAAAACAAACACTATGGATGGTGCAAGAACACTTCGTCTGGCTGCTATAATGTTTGTTTTGGTTGCGTATCCGGAAAATGCTCGTAGCCAAACGCCGTGTGACAACGTACATTTTTTGTCGCCACTACGGGCATCAAATGGTAAGCAAAATACAAGAAAATGCCGGAAAATATCCCCGTCTGACACGGCCTTAAGCTAACTTGATGGTGCGAGATTGCCCGGCTGCCGCGGCTGGTTGGCAACGCCAACTCCTGCGAATTATTTTCTAAATGGGCATTATTTTTTTTTATTTTTTGTAAAAATGAATATTATATTTTGTGTTTCAAGAAGTTGATTATATCCACAGAGCAGAAAATATAAAGAATGTGCTTATAATGGCCAGCAGAGAGAGCCCATCTTTCATGAGTACAAAAGAAACCATTGAATTCCCACTGTGGTCTTTATATTCAGTCAAGGCATTATCACTATGAAAATTCATGCATCTGCGACTAGGACTTTAAAGAATATAGTCATATAAAATGAACACTCTAATATAGTTTGGTCATTCCAGACTAAATATCTACCAAAGTCCTTTTTATGTTGAAGAGGGTTAGATTGCAAATAATCTAAGCCTTTTTGACTTTTATATATTTAGAATGTTTCTCTTAATTATTGTTTATACCTGCAGGGCGCATAAACCAACACGGAGCCTCGTTGAAAGAACGATTGGTCTTAAACGGCGCCTTCATGTATTGCATGGGGAGGTTCGTCTTCCTCCGGCAAGACATGCACTTGTGCATACAACATCTCTAAGATGAGAACTGTTGCAATGCCACCAGCAGGTAATTTTTGTATTACTGTTCTTGTATTTATATTATCTTTATTATATTGTGCACAAGAAAATCTATGTATTTATTTTTAGTTAAACAGTAATGGATTCATAGGAATTTTCATCCATCTGCTAATTTTCATTTCTCTTTTGAACAGTTAAGTTATCCTACAACATAATATATTGTAGCCAATTTTGTCCCTTATAATAATTTATTCACACTTCATTGATGTATATACTCACGCAGTTTACTGTATACTAAGCACGTATACCGTCCACATTTCTTTTGACCTCCTAGTATACACACTTGCATAACTTGTATGGTAATGAAAATATTCATCCCTAGACAATTTCCCTTATTGTTTGCTCTTCATCAGAGGAAGATGATGATGGTGATGGTGATCATGAAGACGACATCATCGAAGAAGACCGTGCAAACATTCCACCAGGACCTAGACGCAGGACGCCGGGTCTAGAGCACAGGGATGAATTTGCCAGAGGGCATTCATTTCTCATAAGGTAACTGCATGCAGTGTTTGAAAATATTATACCTTCAATGCAATAAAACTTTATATTGTATTAACTCAGTACTGATGATGCTAACTAAGAGGAATTAAAATTAACTTCAGTACGCACACAAAACTATTGAAAGTAACATAATTATGTGCAACATCACTTTTACTAAGGTGTTTATCGTAAAAAAACAAAGACATGTAGCAAAATAATGATCAGTACTTAAGTATGTATGTATCAGTATTTTTTATATCAGTATCCACCTCTGTCAGTTGAATGGTTGTGTGCGTGATGGGTGATGGGATTTGTTATGAAACATAGCCCACCACCACTACACGCAACGGTAATCACTGCAAGTCAAGAATAAGTACGTATTGTAGCCAGTATTAAAACATATATATGTAGACGATGTTGTCTTGTCTTTTTTTTTCTTTTTTTTTTTTTACATCACAGAAACTGGCCAAGGCACAACAAAAATGGGTAACACAAAGCCCGCTTAGTTGCCAGTCCCTTAAAAGAACATGAAGAAAATAAAAAAAAAGAGCAGGGTAGGCCAATTTAGTTCGGAGTGGTTGTTACTTTTTAAAAGATTTAATCATAGGAAAGTAGGAAAAAGAAACAGGAAAGTTCAGGTTTCCGTGAAGGGATGAAGGTAACATATAATTCCAAAGGAAATGAAATAGGTAGAAGGAGAAGAGAGAAACTTGTGCAGGGGCCGGGGGGTGGGGGAGGCATCAGAGCAAGGTTCAGAAGAGCAGTACTAAAATAACGGTAAAAAGAGGAGCAACATTGCGGCCGGGATTTAAGGATTGAAGACATCCATGAGGAGAGGAGTTGAAAGACAAAAGCTTTTGACTCAAACCCTGTTTAGGAGACTTATGATGGATCCTCCCCAAAAAATGTTGAGACTCCATACATGGGCGATTTAAACCCCTGTAAAGGCAAGCATTGAAAGGGAGAAAAAAAGGACGCAGACGCCACAAACACAAACCCAAATTCTTAGAAACTGTTTTAGCAAGAGATGAAAATGTGAGTTTCCAGTTCAGATTTTAGTAAAAGGGTAGTCCCCAAATGTTTTTGTAGAAGAAGGAGACAGGTGATGTCATGAAGAAGAGGGATAGGATTAAGGTTAGCTTTGTCGATAGATAGTGAGAAATTTGGGTTTTTTAAAGGGATTGAACAAAACAAGGTTTGCTTGCCCCAATCAGAAATTATAGAAAGATCAGAAGTTAGGCGCTCGGTGGCATTTTCTCCCGTGAATCACTTAGTATCCTGTGAGTTGGACGTCTATTAACGACTATGTGAATATATACGGTAGGGGATTATATCATCTATTGATATAACTAGTACCAAAATCTCACGCTTTTCAATTTTCTTAAACTCACAGAACTCAAGGATTCAGACACCAGCTACTCATAAGTCCCTTGTGAAAAGTGTTCCCAAGTAAAAAAAAAAAAACGTTGTGAGTTGTTAGGAGTTCTTAAGAGTTGCTTTGACAGCGATTACGAGCAACACACAAGGAATGCTTATGAGGCTTTATAACTAGCGGCCCTGAGCCATCAAGGAAAGAAGATAAGACCTATGGAAGAAAGATAATAGTATACAGGCGCTATAGGCTCAAACATAAAAAATAAAAAATAAATATTACCACCCACTAACCGTTGCAGCTACTCTTACAACATCTACTACTATTATTTCTACTACTATTACTACCACTACTACTAACATTTTATCCTATAGATACATACCTACGCCCTATGCCTTCAAACTTGCTGTATGGTTAACCAGAGAGGCTACATGTACCAAAGTGTGATGGATGACATGTCCTTCAATCTCCTACGCCTGATTTAATACTCTTATATTGGTAGTAGTAGTATTACTACAAATACACTCACCACAATTGCAACTACTACTGCTCCTGCTTATTTTACCATTATTTCTCCTATATATATACCCACGCATATTCCCTCCAAGCCTGCGATATACATTATTACGAGCGAGCGCGAAGCGCTCGTGAGTCCTCGGTGGATACGGAATTTTTCTCACTTAAGCGGCCGACCCGACCCGGCCCGGCCCGGCCCGACCGTCACGCTTTTCAGGAGCTTATATCTTTGGAACCCCGCTTCCGATTGACAAGCGGTCTTCGCCATCTGATAGCCCCATTCAATCCCTTTTGTGCTTGACAAGTTTTGTCTCACGTGAGGGTCAGCATGGCGCCTGGCGCGTGCCGCGAGAGGGGTGTCAGACAAAGTTATCTTGCTATAGCTGAGAAACGGTTTTTACCGACCCAAGTTGAAATTTTGGGGTGTGGTTTGAGACCACACACCTAGCAATGTCCCCAGGCAAACTCCGGGTGACGCCGCACGTGCGCACGTGCGGCAGGTTTCTACGGGCTCGCTCGTCCCTCGCCGATTAAGGCGTCTTACTGGTAATATCTACTCAGAATTTTCATTATTATTACTATTTTGTGCATTATCCATGTTTATATTATTACCATCATTATTATATGTTTTATCATTAATATTAGTAGTATTTTTGTTAATATTATGCAACCAAAGAGATTGTTTGTACCACGGCGTGAGAGGATGGGGTCCCTCATCACATACGCCTGACTGGCAGGGATGATCATAAGTATAATATTAATATATATTATTATAATGAAAAGATAATGATAATAACAATAATAAAAAATTTAGAAATGTAAATATGATAAACAATATTAATGAATTTAATAATAATATAAATAATAAAAACATAAATAATGGTAATTATAGTGATCAATCAATCAATCATTGGGAGCATATGTCGGGGGGGGGCGGCGCCTCGGCCACCCTACGAAGCCACTCCCTGGGGTCACTACGCGCGAGTCCCCATGCAGGCTCCCTTCCCATACAAGCAACTCTCGACAGAAAACATCAACTTGCCCCAGCCACGATCCTTGTGGGCGCCCCCTTGGCCTCCTCCACGCCGGATTGCTCCTACGATACAACCCGATGGGAAGGATCGATTTTAGGTAGGTGCAAGCCAATATATTGCTGAAGTTGGCGGACGGACTTTGCAGGTAATAAGGCCTTCCCCATTTCAGTCCCTTTTTTTAAAGGGGCCCCACGGACCTAAAACCTGAATTCAGGTTAATGAATCGTGTTTTTTGACAGTACCCCAAAAGGATACTTGAGGGGAGCCCCGTTGTTTTTTGGGAAAAAGAAATTCTGTTAGTGTAAAAAAATAAAAATTTTTAATTAAAAAACAAAATCAAAATTATAGAATCATTCTTTCATTTCAATCATTATCCTTTGGGAATTAAAAATAAGATAATTTGTAATATAAAAATAGTTTTATTAGATAAAATATTAAATATAAAAGAAATTGTTTTAAAAAAAAAAAATTGTTTTTAATTAAAAAAAAATGCAAAAATTAAATAGAACACTTAAAAAACTAAATAATAGAAGAAATAAAAAAATAATTTATAAATTTGTCAACTTAAAAACTTGTTTGGGCCCAAAATTTCAGTTAAAAATTTTTCCAAATTATTAAATAAATTTTGTTTTTTAAAAAATTATTAATTTTTACATAAAATTAAGTATTAACCTTTTATTAATAAATTTAAAAAAAAACGGGGATAAAATAGATTAAATTTAAAAAAAAGTAATCTTAGAAAAGTGATGTTATGAAAAAATTTTATCTCAATAAAAAAACCAAAAAATGTTAAATAAACAAACTCGAAAAAATAGTGTAATGCAAAAGGAAAAATAGGGGGAAAAAAGATATTTTTGAAAAATAAAATAATAGTTAAAAAAATAATAATAATAAAAATAATAAAACAAATTTTAATAATATGAAAAATAGTATAATAATATAAATAATAAAAGATAAAATTTATAATTAAAAATTTTTATAATAATTAAATAATAATATATTTTTAATAATAAAAAAAATTTATTATTGGGATAAAATAATTTTATTTAGAAGGCTTTAAAATAAATTTAATAAAATTTAATTTTTTAAAATTATTTAAATAAATTTATTTTTTTTAAATTTAAAAGGGGGGATAATATTATTATAATATTATAATTTTTTATTATAATTTTATTATATATTAATTTTTTAAAAACTTTAAAAATTTTTATTTAATTATTTTAAGGGGGGTAAATTAATTTAAACTAAATTTAAAAAAATTTTAAAAAAAATTTTTAAAATTTTTCTTTTAAAAATTTTTAAAAAATTTTAAATAAAAAAAATAATTTAAAATTTTTTTTTAAATTTTTTTTTAAAAAATTTTAATTTTTAATAAAAAAAAAAAATAAAAAAAATAGATTAAATTTTTAATAAAAAATTTTAAAATTTTAAATAATATTTTTAATAAATTAAAAAAAAAAAAAAAAAATTTAATTTTTATTTTTAATAAAATAAAAATTTTTTAAAAATAAAAATATAAAATTATTAAAAAAAAATTTTAAAAAAAAAAAAAAAAAAAAATTTTTTTTTTAAAAAAAATTTTAAAATATAAAAAATTTTAAAACCAAAAAAAAGAAAATTATTAAATTTAAAAAAATTTTTTAAAATTAAAAAAAAAGAAAATAAAAAAATAAAAATAAAAAATATAATTTTAAAAAATTTTTAAATATTTTTTATTTATCTTTAATAAAAAAATGGGAAAAAAAAAAAAAAAAAAAAAGGGTTTTTTATTATAAAACAACATTAAAAATTAAAAAAAAAAAATTTTAAATTTTTTTTAAATTGTTTTTTTAAAAAAATTTAATAATAAAAAAAAAAATAAAGGGGTAATTTAATTTTAAAATAAAAATAAAAAAAATTTTATAAAATTTTTTTAAGGACAAAATAATTTAATTTTGTAAAATTTTTAAAAAAATTTGAAAAAAAAGGGGGAAAATTTAAAAATAATTTTAAAAAACAAAAAAAATTTTTAATTTAAAATAAATTAAAAATTTTAATAAGAAAAATTTTTTTTTTAAAAATTTAAATATATTTTAAATTTTTAAATATAAAATTTTTTTTAAAAAAAAAAATTTTTTTTAAAAAAATTTTATAAAAAAAAAAATTTCAAAAATAATTTAAATTTTTTTTAAAAAAATTATTAAATTAAAATTAATTTTTATAAATTTATTTTAGAAATATTTAAAAAAAAATTTTTTAAAAATAAAAAATTTATTTTTAAATAAAATTTAAATTTTTTAAAATTAAAAAAAAATATAAAATTATAAAAAATTAAATTTTTAATTTTTTTAAATTTAAATTTAAAATTTTTAATTAATAAAAAGGTTAAAAATATGGGTAAATTAAAAACTATTTTTTAAAAATTTTAAAATTTTAAAAAAGGGGGAATAAAAAAAGGGGGGGGAAAAAAATTTGGGAAAATTTATTAAATAAAAAAAATTTTAAAATAAAATAAATTTAAAAAATTAAATAAAAAAAAGAAAAAAAAAAAAATTTAATTAAATGAAAAAAAATTTTAAAAAAAAAAAATTTTTTTTAAAAACAAAAATTCCAAAAATTAAAATTTAAAAAGATTTTTTAAAAAATATAAAAATAATAAATTTAATAATATTTTTAAAACTTTTTATTAATATAATTAAATTTAAAAAAATAAATAAAATAAATTTAAATTTTTAAAAATTTATTTTAAAATTTTAATTAAAAATTAAAAAAAATTTAAATAATAAAAAAAAAAAATTAAATAAAAAAAAAATTTTTTTAAAAATAATTTATTTAAAATTTAAAAAAATTTTTCCCGGGTAAAAAAATATAATAAAAATAGAAAAATTTTTTAAAATAATAATTTTTTTAATATATTTTTTTTATAAATATATATATTTATATTTTATTATAAAATTTTTATATATTATATATATTAATATATATATAATTATTATTTATATATTATATTTATTTAATATATAATATATAATAAAATTATAATATATATTTATTAATATTATATTATATTTATTTAATATATATATATATAAATTTTATTATTTTTATTTTAAATATATTTATATATATATAATTATTTTTAAATATTTTTTTAAATATTTTATATATTAATATATATTTTAATATATTTAAAAATATATATATATTTTAATATAATTAATAATATATATATATTTAATATATATTAAATAATATTAATATATATATATTATATTATATATATATATATATATATATATATTATAATATATATATATATATAAAATATATATATATATATTATATATATTTTTATTATTTATATATTAATTAATTATATATATTATATAATTATATTTTAAAAAAAATTTTTAAATATATATATAGTTTTATATATATATATATATATATATATATATATTAATATATATAAAAATATATAATATATATTATATATATTATATTAATATATATTTTAAATATATAAAAATTATATATTATATTTTAAATATAATTTTTTTATATTTAATTATTTTTAAATATATATATATTATATTAAATTATAAAAATATCTATATATATATATATATATATATATATATAATAATAATATTTATTATATATTAATATATTATATATTATATTAATTTTTATATTTTTATATATATATATAAAATTAATATAAAAGGAAAATAATATATTATATATATTTTTAATATTTTATATTTTTAAATATATATATTAATATTTTATATATATATATAATATATATAAATATTATAATTATATTTAAATATATATATATATAAATATATAATATATATATATATATTTTAAAATATATATTAATATATATATAATTATTATAGTATATATATATATTAATATATAATATATATATAATATTATTATAATTATATTAATATATTATATATATTAATATTATTTAATATAATTATTAATTTTTAATTATATATATATATTATTATAAAATAATATTTATAAAAATTTTAATATATATTTATATATTATATATAATTAATAATATATTATATTTTATATATATATTTAAAAAATTATTTTATTAAATTTTTTTAATTAATAATTTATATTATATTATTATTAATAAATTAATATATATTATTAAATATATATATTATATTATATATATATATTATTAATATATAAAATAATATATATAAAAATTTTATACCAAAAATATTATTCTCTTATATCTGTTTTTATCTTTTTTTGTATATTTTCTATCATTCTGGCCTGACCCCGGAAAAGGCTTACGGTCCTGAGGAGCCCCTCTTATTGTTCTCAAAAACTATTCTTCGTGCTTGCCCCCCTGCCTGGTAAAATTTTTTCCGTTTTTTTTATTACTTCCACTTTTCCTTTTTTGCTGGAAGTTTGTTACACCAACCTTTTTCCAAAGAAGGGTGCCTTTTTCAATCCTTAAAATTTACGCTATAGCTTTGATTTCCCGTTTTCTAAAGTTTTTGAATCTATATTTAAATAAAAGATTTTTAAGCATCTACCCTTCACAATTTTTCTATCTGATCGTCAGTACTTTTCCGTAAAGGGCGAACTGGCGATCTTTAGCTTTCCAAACTGAATTTTGGGTAATCCTCCTTTAGGGTTTCGTGAAATTTTTGCTGTGCCCTTGACATATCAAAAGCTTTTGATAGAGTCTGGCAAAAATCTTAATTTCCAAAAACTACCCTCTTTCGGTTTCTATCCTTCTCTCTGTACCTTCATTTTAATTTTCCTTTAAAACCGTTCATTGCTACTGTAGAGGGACATTTTTTCTTCTCCTAATCTAAAATATGGTGCCCCCCGGGGGGTTATGTCCTATCACCCCTTTTTTCTATTTCTTAATGATCTTCAAAGTCTACTAAAAAGCTATCCACGCTACACTGATGATTCTACCCTGCATTTTTCAACTCTTTTTTTAGACGTCCAAATCAAGGGGAACAAAGTGATCACGGAGAGATCCACCGAGCGCCAACTTTGATCTTTCTATTTTCGATTGGGGAAAAAGAAAACCTTTTTTTGTTCATCCCTCAAAACCCAATTTGTTCCCTATCTACTCGACAAAACCTCCGATCTACCCCTCTTTTAAATGACCCCAACTTCTCCTTTTTCTACAAGTATTTCTGGACTATCCTTTACAAAAATCTGAACGGGAAAACTCTCATCTCATCTCTTGCTAAAACAGCTTCTAAGAATTTAGTTGTCCTGTGGGTCTGGTCCTTTTTTTTCTCCCTCCCAATTGCTGCTCTCTAGGGGGGCCTTTATCCGCCCGTAGGGAGTTGCTCACTTTTTGGGGGGGAATCCACCATCAGCTCTCCAAACAGGGTCGAGTAAAAAGCTTTTCGTTCTCAACTCCTCCCCCTTGACTGCTGTCTTAAAGTTTAAATCACCGCCGCAATGTTGCTTCTCTTGCTCTTTTTACCGTTTTTTTTCATGCTCACTGCTCTTCTAAATTTTGCTACGCTCCCTTTCCCCCCCTCCCGCGGCCTCACTGCCAAGATTTTCTACTCATTCTTATCCCTATTCTGTCCATCTTCCCTAAGCAAGATTTAAATCAGTTCTTTACCTTGCATCCCTTTCACTGGAAAAACTCGGGAAAATCTTTTCCTGTTTCGATTTTTTTACTTTCCATGACAAAAATTTTTCCCAGAAGAAGAAAACAAGACATCTTCCGAAAAAAATGGCTCACCCCTCTTTTTTATTTTTTCTTTAATGTCTTCTTTATAGGGACGGGAACTAAGGGCCTTTTGTGTTCCCCTTTTTTTTGTTGTCCCCTTTGGCCTCCTTTGTGATTAAAAAATAAAAAAAAAAATCCTGTTTTTCTAGTATTTATTTATATTTTAGTTATAGGTATTTTTTTTATGTCCCTTTCCCTATTTTTTTTGTTACTTTGCAATTGCTTTTTGTTCAATGATAGAAATTTTCCCTATTCCCTTTTACTGTTCCCTTAATTTGTTTATACTTTTAGGGTAAACCCACAGAAGGGTAAACCCCTTCTTGGGTTTTTTTTTTTTATACTTTTATCTCTAAATATCTTTTATATTTCCTATGTTTATTGTAGTTCCGCAAAATACTTCACGGTTCCCCTGTTGTTTTTTTCTTTTTTTTTTACTTTATCGGGGTATATTATTACCCAAATTTTTAAAAAACTGCCGCATCTACCAGAAAATTTTAAACCTCGCTCTATAACTGTTTTTCTGTGTTCTGTTATTCCATACATCCCCACCCCTTTTCCTTAAAAAACTTGTAAAACCTGAAAATTATCAAAAATAAATTTTATTTTATTATTGTATTATACCAGTACCTGGTCGGGTCAAACCCTTTGACAAGGGCTTCTAAGCCCCCCTAGCTTCACCGGCCCGTTAAAGGTAATTTTACGCACCTCTTACAATTTTTACCCCAACTCATTTTGTGCGGGGAGCAACACTTTAATCTCCGCGGCCCGTATTTCAATAAATGAAATCAATAAGACAAACTGAACCTACCGGGTCGGGATCGAACCCGACGGGGCTTTTAGCCCCCTAGTTACACGGATTTTTTAAAAAGGGAAAATGTCGCCCCCCTGCATTTTTACCCCAACGTCATCTGGGTGCGAGGACAGGCGACTTTAAATCATCATTACCATTCATTCCCTTTTTAAACGTCCTGTGGCTGGGGACTAAAACCCCCCTGTCATGGGTTCTATCCCGACCAGGTACTGGGATACAGTTTGTCTTCATTGATTAAATATATCATTATTATTGTAATTATTATCATAATTATCAATATCATCAACTACATTCTTATCTTTATCATTATTATCATTATTAGTACTATTTTTCATATTATTAATATTGTTTTATTATTGTTATTATTATTATTATTGTTATTATTATACTATTATTATTAATTTTATTATCAATATTATCATTTTTACTCTATTTTCCTATTGACATTATCACTATTTTTATCAAGAGTAGTAGTATTATTTATACTATCTTTTTATTGTCATTAATATTATTGTTACGTATTATTATTATTATTATTATCATTATTATCATCATCATTTTACTATTAGTATTACTATATTTTTTTATTAATATTAATACAATATTATTATCCCTGTAATTATTTTTTTATTTATGTAATAATAAGGTTAATGACTATAATAATAATAGTAATAATAATAATAATAATGATAAAAACAAAATATACTATTACTAATAATTATAAAGATAATATATTTAACAATGATAATATAAATATGGAAAAGCAAACAATGATACTACAGTAATGACAAATCTTGAGTAAATATTATTATTTTTATGAATATCATAATCATTATTATAATTATTGATATTTTTAATGTATTTTACTATTATAATTATTGTCATTTTTCTTATTTAATGTAATAACATAATTTTGGGTTTGAATACAATTATCATTATTAATATTTAATCATTTTATCTAATAAACTATTGGTAATATTACAATTATCGTTATTATTATATCAATATTTTTGTTATAATGATGATAATGATAAGAATGACTATCATATAAATAGTTTTGATTTGTATCATTATTAATAGTATAATTACTATTATTATTATTGTTACCACTAACATGAATTTGCTTTATTATCACGATAAACACGGAGTCATCCCCTGCAGAGGTATCGCTGGGATGACTACGTGTCAAATCAGCGATTGCATCGTGAGACTGAATCGAGGCCTATTACCTGCAAAGTCCGTCGCGCCAACTTCAGCTACATATATTGGCATTTGGCACGCTACCCTAAAATCGATCCTTCCCATCGGGTTGTATCTGTAGGAGACAATCCGGCGTGGAGGAGGCCAAGGGGGCGCCCACAAGGATCGTGGCTGGGCAAGTTGATGTTTTCTGTCGAGAGTTGCTTTGTATGGGAAGGGAGCCTGCATGGGGACTCGCGCGTAGTGACCCCAGGGAGTGGCTTCGTAGGGTGCCGAGGCGCCGCGCCCCCCGACATATGCTCCCAATGATTGATTGATTGATCACTATAATTACCATTATTTATGTTTTTATTATTTATATTATTATTAAATTCATTAATATTGTTTATCATTATTTACATTTCTAAATTTTTTATTATTGTTATTATCATTATCTTTATCATTATAATATATATATTAATATTATACTTATGATCATCCCTGCCAGTCAGGCGTATGTGATTGAGGGACCCCATCCTTCCATCACGCCGTGGTACAAACAATCTCTTTGGTTATGCATAATATTAACAAAAAATACTACTAATATTAATGATAAAACATATAATAATGATGGTAATAATATAAACATGGATAATGCACAAAAATAGTAATAATAATGAAAATTCTGAAGTAGATATTACCAGTAAGACGCCTTAATCGGCGAGGGACGAGCGAGCCCGTAGAAACCTGCCGCACGTGCGCACGTGCGGCGTCACCCGGAGTTTGCCCTGTGTGACATTGCTAGGTGGTGTGGTCTCAAACCACACACCAAATTTCAACTTAGTCGGTACAACCGTTTCTCAGCTATAGCAAGATAACTTTGTCTGACACCCCTCTCGCGGCACGCGCCAGGCGCCATGCTGACCCCTCACGTGAGACAAAACTTGTCAAGCACAAAAGGGATTGAATGGGGCTATCAGATGGCGAAGACCGCTTGTCAATCGGAAGCGGGGTTCCAAAGATATAAGCTCCTGAAAAGCGTGACGGTCGGGCCGGGCCGGGCCGGGTCGGGTCGGCCGCTTAAGTGAGAAAATTCCGTATCCACCGAGGACTCACGAGCGCTTCGCGCTCGCTCGTAATAATGTATATCGCAGGCTTGGAGGGAATATGCGTGGGTATATATATAGGAGAAATAATGGTAAAATAAGCAGGAGCAGTAGTAGTTTGCAATTGTGGTGAGTGTATTTGTAGTAATACTACTACTACCAATATAAGAGTATTAAATTCAGGCGTAGGAGATTGAAGGACATGTCATCCATCACACTTTGGTACATGTAGCCTCTCTGGTTAACCATACAGCAAGTTTGAAGGCATAGGGCGTAGGTATGTATCTATAGGATAAAATGTTAGTAGTAGTGGTAGTAATAGTAGTAGAAATAATAGTAGTAGATGTTGTAAGAGTAGCTGCAACGGTTAGTGGGTGGTATATTTATTTTTTTATTTTTTATGTTTGAGCCTATAGCGCCTGTATACTATTATCTTTCTTCCATAGGTCTTATCTTCTTTCCTTGATGGCTCAGGGCCGCTAGTTATAAAGCCTCATAAGCATTCCTTGTGTGTTTGCTCGTAATCGCTGTCAAAGCAACTCTTAAGAACTCCTAACAACTCACAACGTTTTTTTTTTTTACTTGGTAACACTTTTCACAAGGGACTTATGAGTAAGCTGGTGTCTGATCCTTGAGTTCTGTGAGTTTAAGCAAAACATTAAAAAAGGGCGTGAGATTTGGTAGGTATAGTATCATCAATAGATGATATAATCACTACCGTATATATTCACATAGTCGTTTAATAGACGTCCAACTCAACAGGAACTAAGTGATTCACGGAGAGATGCCACCGAGCGCCTAACTTCTGATCTTTCTATATTTCTGATTGGGGCAAAGCAAACCTTGTTTTGTTCAATGCCTCAAAAACCCAATTTCTTCACCTATCTACTCGACAAAGCCTACCAGATAACTATCCCCTCTTCTTCAATGACACTCAACTGTCTCCTTCTTCTACAATGAACATTCTAGGACTATCCTTTACTAAAAATCTGAACTGGAAATCTCACATCTCATCTCTTGCTAAAACAGTTTCTAAGAAGTTAGGTGTGCTGTGGCGTCTGCGTCCTTTTTTTCTCCCTTTCAATTGCTTGCTCTTTACAGGGCCTTATCCGCCCATGTATGGAGTATGTCTCACATTTTTGGGGAGGATCCACTCATACAGCTCTCCTAAACAGGGTTGAGTCAAAAGCTTTTCGTCTCATCAACTCCTCTCCTCTGACTGACTGTCTTCAATCCTTAAATCACCGCCGCAATGTTGCTTCTCTTGCTCTCTTCTACCGTATTTTCATGGTCACTGCTCTCTGAACTTGCTAACTGCATACCTCCCCCACTCCCGCGCCTCGCTGCACAAGACTTTCTACTCATTCTCATCCCTATTCTGTCCATCTTCCTAATGCAGGAGTTAATCAGTATCTTTACTCTTTCATCCCTTTCACTGGTAAACTCTGGAACTCTCTTCCTGTTTCATTTTTTCCACTTTCCTATGACTTAAATCTTTTCAAAAGAAGAGTAACAAGACACCTCCCGAACTAAATTGGCCTACCCCTCTGTTTTTATTTTTATTCTCTTACTGTCTCTTTATAGGGACTGCAACTAAGCGGGCTTTGTGTTACCCATTTTGTTGTGCCCTTGGCCAGTTTCTTGTGATGTAAAAAAAAAAAAGAAAAAAAAAGACAAGACAACATCGTCTACATATATATGTTTTAATACTGGCTACAATACGTACTTATTCTTGACTTGCAGTGATTACCGTTGCGTGTAGTGGTGGTGGGCTATGTTTCATAACAAATCCCATCACCCATCACGCACACAACCATTCAACTGACAGAGGTGGATACTGATATAAAAAAATACTGATACATACATACTTAAGTACTGATCATTATTTTGCTACATGTCTTTGTTTTTTTACGATAAACACCTTAGTAAAAGTGATGTTGCACATAATTATGTTACTTTCAATAGTTTTGTGTGCGTACTGAAGTTAATTTTAATTCCTCTTAGTTAGCATCATCAGTACTGAGTTAATACAATATAAAGTTTTATTGCATTGAAGGTATAATATTTTCAAACACTGCATGCAGTTACCTTATGAGAAATGAATGCCCTCTGGCAAATTCATCCCTGTGCTCTAGACCCGGCGTCCTGCGTCTAGGTCCTGGTGGAATGTTTGCACGGTCTTCTTCGATGATGTCGTCTTCATGATCACCATCACCATCATCATCTTCCTCTGATGAAGAGCAAACAATAAGGGAAATTGTCTAGGGATGAATATTTTCATTACCATACAAGTTATGCAAGTGTGTATACTAGGAGGTCAAAAGAAAATGTGGACGGTATACGTGCTTAGTATACAGTAAACTGCGTGAGTATATACATCAATGAAGTGTGAATAAATTATTATAAGGGACAAAATTGGCTACAATATATTATGTTGTAGGATAACTTAACTGTTCAAAAGAGAAATGAAAATTAGCAGATGATGAAAATTCCTATGAATCCATTACTGTTTAACTAAAAATAAATACATAGATTTTCTTGTGCACAATATAATAAAGATAATATAAATACAAGAACAGTAATACAAAATTACCTGCTGGTGGCATTGCAACAGTTCTCATCTTAGAGATGTTGTATGCACAAGTGCATGTCTTGCCGGAGGAAGACGAACCTCCCCATGCAATACATGAAGGCGCCGTTTAAGACCAATCGTTCTTTCAACGAGGCTCCGTGTTGGTTTATGCGCCCTGCAGGTATAAACAATAATTAAGAGAAAACATTCTAAATATATAAAAGTCAAAAAGGCTTAGATTATTTTGCAATCTAACCCTCTTCAACATAAAAAGGACTTTGGTAGATATTTAGTCTGGAATGACCAAACTATATTAGAGTGTTCATTTTATATGACTATATTCTTTAAAGTCCTAGTCGCAGATGCATGAATTTTCATAGTGATAATGCCTTGACTGAATATAAAGACCACAGTGGGAATTCAATGGTTTCTTTTGTACTCATGAAAGATGGGCTCTCTCTGCTGGCCATTATAAGCACATTCTTTATATTTTCTGCTCTGTGGATATAATCAACTTCTTGAAACACAAAATATAATATCATTTTTACAAAAAATAAAAAAAATAATGCCCATTTAGAAAATAATTCGCAGGAGTTGGCGTTGCCAACCAGCCGCGGCAGCCGGGCAATCTCGCACCATCAAGTTAGCTTAAGGCCGTGTCAGACGGGGATATTTTCCGGCATTTTCTTGTATTTTGCTACCATTTGATGCCCGTAGTGGCGACAAAAAATGTACGTTGTCACACGGCGTTTGGCTACGAGCATTTTCCGGGATACGCAACCAAAACAAAATTATAGCAGCCAGACGAAGTGTTCTTGCACCATCCATAGTGTTTGTTTTGGTTGCGGGTCCCGGAAGATGCCAGTAGAAGATACTCGTAGCTGAAAACACCGTGTGCCGACACACACATTTTTTGCCGCTACTACGGCATCAAATGGTAGTAAAATACCAAAAGATACCGGAAAATATCGCCGTGTGACACGGCCTTTAGTTAACCTAAATAACTCACAAAATAGGTATTAAGTAGGTACAAAACCTATCCCAAACCTACCCTAAACTAACCTAACCTAAACCAAACCTAAATATAACATAAGCAAAATAAAGACTAAACGTAACCTAACCTACCTATTATTAACTATTTAAAAATAAGTGCTATATTTTAGTTGCCGGAGAAAAGTTACTACTGCACATTATACTGAGCCAAAAATACTACAAAAAAAGTAGGTATTATTTTACACTAGGACCAGAATTCCCTAAATAGTTGGGGGTACGGTTTCTGTTTGCCTCATGAATTATAGGAAACATTCTCTCTCTAAGGTTCCGTCGCAAATCATTACATTTGGAGATATGACTTGTTTTTATAGGGAGGAGAGAGACAAGTGTTTACGTGCGCCTCACTCTTCTTCCTCTTGTGACCTGCATCGCCTCTGTTCTTCCCTTGTCGCAGACACTTTCTAATGAGGATTTGGCTTTAGTTAGGAAATTAAAACGTGGGTTATGTTAGGTTACAGAGTCTAAAGGTGGGGTTAGGTTACTTAATTTTCATATCTCTTATACACTCCTTCCTACTAAAAACATTTGATGTCTCCGAAAGTACTGATTTGCGATGGAAACTCAGATTGATAGTTCTTAGAATACATTAAAGTAAACAGAAACCATACTCCCAGTTGTGAAGAGAATTCTGATCCCAGTGTAAAAATTTACCAACAAGTAAGCTGTAAATCCTGCAAAGCCCACCAACTCCTCCGGAATATTAACCTAATCAACTACTAATTAGTTACATTAGTTACATTTATACCCTTCGACTTGCAATAAAGACACAAATTGGTAATAATGGACGAGAACTTCGCGGTCGTTTAGACACCGACTAATTTTCCTGGCCTACAATAGGTGATTTTTCTAATGAAGATCCGGATTTTTTTTCCGGAAACCCGTATTTAAAAAAATAATTTATAATAATAATATCATCACCGAATTTTATGGTCGCCGTTTTCCATTAAAAACACCATCTCCATCAGTAAAAGCATTAAAACTTGGCCGGGAGAAATTAGTCAGGGTCTCAGATAACAGGGAAGTAATTGAATAGAACATACCAAACCTAACCTTATAGGTTTTAATGAAAACTAACCTAACCTTAACCACAAAGTATATCTAACCTAACCTTATATGTTTTAATGAAACCTAACCTAACCTTAACCACTAAGTATACCTAACCTAACCTTATAGGTTTTAAATTAAATATAACCTAACCTAAAGCACAAAGTATACCTAACCTTAACCATGCATAAAATTAGGTGATGATATATATATAATATATATATATATATATATATATATATATATATATATATATATATATATATATATATATATATATATATATACTTGTTTAAATGAGTTTCGGAAAATAAAAAATAAAATAAATAAGACCGCGAAGTTCTCGTCCATTATAACCAACAAATTTAACATAACAAACTCACCCGTTTGTAGTTGACTTGATATTCTTCCAGCGGCGGCTGTTGCCTCCTAGGTGGGAAATATGGTATTAAGAGCCACGGCATGCATGACAGCCGAGTCACCAAGAAGATGCACTATGCCATCTTGATCGCGACGTGCACGGAAAAATCCTTCCTCGCCTTCTCACCCTCTCACCACCGTACCACGTCTTTCTCCGCCAAATCTTGCTTGTGTTTATATTTCCGCGGCCTCATCAGGGTAGCAAACACATTATAAGATACTCATAAGGCTATATATACGCCTAATAAGCTAAAAAATCATATTTTTACCTTACTCATAGCTACTCATAAGAGTCTTATGAGAAGCTATGGACAGTTTCCACCACTCTTATCGTTTTCGTAACTCATAGCAACTCACAGCAACTCCTAGCAACTCACAGCAACTCACAGCAACACCCGAGCAACTCCTAGGATTCTTAAACTTAGGAGTTTGCTGGGAGTTGCTAAGAAGCTTTATAAATAACTGTCCAGGTTGTTGGCCCTCCATATCTGGAGAGCTGTGATTGTTGCCTTCGCCCATGGCGGCGCAAGCTGAGTTTTTATAATGACACGTGTGATGATTTGATTTGAGGCTCATGCTGCCCTCTGGTGCCCTCCGCCGCATTTGCAGTTTCAGTCGAAGGTGAGTTGATGGGTAGCACGTGGGTATCTTTGGCCATTCGACGACAGAAGAAACATTGCTCCTGGCGAGACTTGAACTCAGGACCATGTGCTCACCACTACCAGGCTCTAATCATCTGACTATGCGTTAAAGAATGATCGAAAGAGATACCCCGGCGGGATTCGAACTCGGGAACTCGAGCTCACCACTCCAAGACACTAACCACTCGGTCATCGTTCCCTTAATCCTAGAACACATCCGGGGTGTAAAATTTTACACCGCAACTTTCCCAATGAGAAATCCATCCGTTTTTTTGAGGTAGCTTGCTGGTGTTGCATGTAGATTCAATTTTCTATGCGGTTTTGTAGTGAAAGGTGTATGTGACGCGATCCGACCTGTATTTTGCCTATTATGGCCTATACTGTAAAATTTTACATGTGTATTTGTTTACGTAGTATATTAACGTCTCGTGAATGCATAGTGAACATTTATTAAAAATATATTTACAGGTTTATTAGGTATTTTGAACTGAATAGGAATCATTTTTTGTAGTATGGGCATATGGTGGCAACGGTGTGGTGTTTGACGAGTACATTTCAAAAGAATGACAAAGTATGTGAACTTTGTGAACCTGGTGTTTTGACACAACAGAGGATGATTTCGGGGAAAGTTATGTGGTGAAGGTGGTAATATACTGGAAATTCATGATGTGAATGACAGTAATAATGATCGCCTGTATGAAGTGAGTTTAGTAGTGGTGAAAGTACTGACTAATTTCACGAGCCACAAAGAGAGTGCAGGCGAGGGTGGGGAGGTACCAGAACCTTAGCGAATGGTAAGTACAAACCATTTTGCATCAATTTAAGTAAATATTATTTATATATAAACATTGCTGGATTTATTATATTTTTCTACCGAATGTCCTCTCTCGTAAATATATTTTCGGAAAAAAAAAACAGCATTTTTTTAAAGTAAACTCTACGGATTTCAACTTATTACAGGACATAGCTATATAATATGATAATACCACAAACACCACCATATTAAGGTAAGCAGTTGCGGAAAATTTATATACTGCTGAAATTCAGTTTTTCGCTGGATATAATTTTTTTTTTTATGTTTGTGACAGTTAGCCTTACTAGCGTTAGGACAGCTTGAAGCTGTAATTTCAGTGCGTGCAGATCAAAGTCCTGGCAGTCTCTGAACCTATTTCACCCCTGCTATGCAAAGTATTAGATTAGTAACAGCTTTAGGGAAAATATGTAGTTATATTTGTTAGTTATAAAAAACTTGTTTGAGTTAACTACCGGTTCAATTTTATTTGTATTTTATTTAACCAACGTAATATTTGTATAAAAAGTATGAACTTAGCATCATGTCATTGGAAATCAAACAAAACTGAAAAAAAAACGGTTATATAGTCTTCAAATATCGTGTATTCTGTTACACGTGAATGTGATAATGCGGATTCACAAGCGAGCCACACGTATCGTAGGGGTGGTGCCAAAGTAAAGTTAGAGATCAACCACTCTCAGGGAAGCCACCTACCTGCCCATCTCCACTCTCAGTACCTACAAGGACTTATCTGGAGTTTTCAGCCGCTAAGTATTTTTTATTATAGTATTATGTTTCTCCCCTCTTTTAGCTTTGTTGTTAGGACTTTTGTATTATTTATATTATTATTCAATTGTTACAATGTGGGACTTATTTTGTTTTTTTTGTGTAAAATATATAATTTATACGGGCTTATTCTTTTATTCTCATTTAAAAGTACTTGTTACAGTTGCGACCTTGCAGGATCCACAGTTGTTGCCC
This sequence comes from Chionoecetes opilio, assembly GCA_016584305.1. Taxonomy (NCBI): domain Eukaryota; kingdom Metazoa; phylum Arthropoda; class Malacostraca; order Decapoda; family Majidae; genus Chionoecetes; species Chionoecetes opilio. Next base: position 32,330 of record JACEEZ010002712.1, read on the forward strand.
AGTAACTTTTTTTTCCAGAAACTTTAAGCCATTTAGGAAAGTCCTTCAGAGAGTTTTTTAGGATACCTCCTTTTTGAGTTATTATATGGAATGAATTTAAGGCCTCTAAACTAATTTCAAAGAAGATGTTCAGCCTACACTACTAATTAACTGTAGCCAGTATTTAGATAATCAGAACTAAAATACCGTAGGTGAGAAAAAATTGCTCAAACTTGGATTTCTCAGCGAAGGAATATTCAAAGAATCCGTTAAAGAGTAATTCAAAGTAGGCGATAAAGTCTAGTTCTTACCTTTACGTGCTCCCTAATAAATATTAGGATTAGTATGTTTCACGAATTGTGTCTATACTAATATATAATCAGAACCCTATAGACGTTAAAGGCTCATTATTCATGTTATTTCCAATAAAAAAATATATGAAAGCATTCAGGAGGATATCAAAACTGAGGAGTAAAATGCTAATAGTTCGTAAAATGTGAAAGGACATATGACTATTTTAATATTACTATATTATAATTAGTAAGATAATATAATTAACAATCTTAATAATTATAAATATATTTAACAGTATATAATGGAAAGCAAACAATGATACTACAGTAATGACAAATCTTGAGTAAATATTATTATTTTTATGAATATCATAATCATTATTATAATTATTGATATTTTTAATGTAGTTACTATTATAATTATTGTCATTCTTCTTATTTAATGTAATAACAATAATAATTATTGTTTTGAATACAATTATCATTATTAATATTTAATCATTTTATCTAATAAACTATTGGTAATATTACAATTATCGTTATTATTATATCAATATTTTTGTTATAATGATGATAATGATAAGAATGACTATCATATAAATAGTTTTGATTTGTATCATTATTAATAATATAATTACTATTATTATTATTGTTACCACTAACATGAATTTGCTTTATTATCACGATAAACACGGAGTCATCCCCTGCAGAGGTATCGCTGGGATGACTACGTGTCAAATCAGCGATTGCATCGTGAGACTGAATCGAGGCCTATTACCTGCAAAGTCCGTCAGCGCCAACTTCAGCTACATATATTGGCATTTGGCACGCTACCCTAAAATCGATCCTTCCCATCGGGTTGTATCTGTAGGAGACAATCCGGCGTGGAGGAGGCCAAGGGGGCGCCCACAAGGATCGTGGCTGGGGCAAGTTGATGTTTTCTGTCGAGAGTTGCTTTGTATGGGAAGGGAGCCTGCATGGGGACTCGCGCGTAGTGACCCCAGGGAGTGGCTTCGTAGGGTGGCCGAGGCGCCGCGCCCCCCGACATATGCTCCCAATGATTGATTGATTGATCACTATAATTACCATTATTTATGTTTTTATTATTTATATTATTATTAAATTCATTAATATTGTTTATCATTATTTACATTTCTAAATTTTTTATTATTGTTATTATCATTATCTTTATCATTATAATAATATATATTAATATTATACTTATGATCATCCCTGCCAGTCAGGCGTATGTGATTGAGGGACCCCATCCTTCCATCACGCCGTGGTACAAACAATCTCTTTGGTTATGCATAATATTAACAAAAAATACTACTAATATTAATGATAAAACATATAATAATGATGGTAATAATATAAACATGGATAATGCACAAAAATAGTAATAATAATGAAAATTCTGAAGTAGATATTACCAGTAAGACGCCTTAATCGGCGAGGGACGAGCGAGCCCGTAGAAACCTGCCGCACGTGCGCACGTGCGGCGTCACCCGGAGTTTGCCCTGTGTGACATTGCTAGGTGTGTGGTCTCAAACCACACACCAAATTTCAACTTAGTCGGTACAACCGTTTCTCAGCTATAGCAAGATAACTTTGTCTGACACCCCTCTCGCGGCACGCGCCAGGCGCCATGCTGACCCCTCACGTGAGACAAAACTTGTCAAGCACAAAAGGGATTGAATGGGGCTATCAGATGGCGAAGACCGCTTGTCAATCGGAAGCGGGGTTCCAAAGATATAAGCTCCTGAAAAGCGTGACGGTCGGGCCGGGCCGGGCCGGGTCGGGTCGGCCGCTTAAGTGAGAAAAATTCCGTATCCACCGAGGACTCACGAGCGCTTCGCGCTCGCTCGTAATAATGTATATCGCAGGCTTGGAGGGAATATGCGTGGGTATATATATAGGAGAAATAATGGTAAAATAAGCAGGAGCAGTAGTAGTTGCAATTGTGGTGAGTGTATTTGTAGTAATACTACTACTACCAATATAAGAGTATTAAATTCAGGCGTAGGAGATTGAAGGACATGTCATCCATCACACTTTGGTACATGTAGCCTCTCTGGTTAACCATACAGCAAGTTTGAAGGCATAGGGCGTAGGTATGTATCTATAGGATAAAATGTTAGTAGTAGTGGTAGTAATAGTAGTAGAAATAATAGTAGTAGATGTTGTAAGAGTAGCTGCAACGGTTAGTGGGTGGTAATATTTATTTTTTTATTTTTTATGTTTGAGCCTATAGCGCCTGTATACTATTATCTTTCTTCCATAGGTCTTATCTTCTTTCCTTGATGGCTCAGGGCCGCTAGTTATAAAGCCTCATAAGCATTCCTTGTGTGTTGCTCGTAATCGCTGTCAAAGCAACTCTTAAGAACTCCTAACAACTCACAACGTTTTTTTTTTTACTTGGTAACACTTTTCACAAGGGACTTATGAGTAAGCTGGTGTCTGAATCCTTGAGTTCTGTGAGTTTAAGCAAAACATTGAAAAGGCGTGAGATTTGGTAGGTATAGTATCATCAATAGATGATATAATCACTACCGTATATATTCACATAGTCGTTTAATAGACGTCCAACTCAACAGGAACTAAGTGATTCACGGAGAGATGCCACCGAGCGCCTAACTTCTGATCTTTCTATAATTTCTGATTGGGGCAAAGCAAACCTTGTTTTGTTCAATGCCTCAAAAACCCAATTTCTTCACCTATCTACTCGACAAAGCCTACCAGATAACTATCCCCTCTTCTTCAATGACACTCAACTGTCTCCTTCTTCTACAATGAACATTCTAGGACTATCCTTTACTAAAAATCTGAACTGGAAATCTCACATCTCATCTCTTGCTAAAACAGTTTCTAAGAAGTTAGGTGTGCTGTGGCGTCTGCGTCCTTTTTTTCTCCCTTTCAATTGCTTGCTCTTTACAGGGGCCTTATCCGCCCATGTATGGAGTATGTCTCACATGTTTGGGGAGGATCCACTCATACAGCTCTCCTAAACAGGGTTGAGTCAAAAGCTTTTCGTCTCATCAACTCCTCTCCTCTGACTGACTGTCTTCAATCCTTAAATCACCGCCGCAATGTTGCTTCTCTTGCTCTCTTCTACCGTTATTTTCATGGTCACTGCTCTTCTGAACTTGCTAACTGCATACCTCCCCCACTCCCGCGGCCTCGCTGCACAAGACTTTCTACTCATTCTCATCCCTATTCTGTCCATCTTCCTAATGCAGGAGTTAATCAGTATCTTTACTCTTTCATCCCTTTCACTGGTAAACTCTGGAACTCTCTTCCTGTTTCTATTTTTCCACTTTCCTATGACTTAAATCTTTTCAAAAGAAGAGTAACAAGACACCTCCCGAACTAAATTGGCCTACCCCTCTGTTTTTATTTTATTCTCTTACTGTCTTCTTTATAGGGACTGGCAACTAAGCGGGCTTTGTGTTACCCATTTTTGTTGTGCCCTTGGCCAGTTTCTTGTGATGTAAAAAAAAAAAAAAAAAAAAAAAAAGACAAGACAACATCGTCTACATATATATATGTTTTAATACTGGCTACAATACGTACTTATTCTTGACTTGCAGTGATTACCGTTGCGTGTAGTGGTGGTGGGCTATGTTTCATAACAAATCCCATCACCCATCACGCACACAACCATTCAACTGACAGAGGTGGATACTGATATAAAAAAATACTGATACATACATACTCAAGTACTGATCATTATTTTGCTACATGTCTTTGTTTTTTTACGATAAACACCTTAGTAAAAGTGATGTTGCACATAATTATGTTACTTTCAATAGTTTTGTGTGCGTACTGAAGTTAATTTTAATTCCTCTTAGTTAGCATCATCAGTACTGAGTTAATACAATATAAAGTTTTATTGCATTGAAGGTATAATATTTTCAAACACTGCATGCAGTTACCTTATGAGAAATGAATGCCCTCTGGCAAATTCATCCCTGTGCTCTAGACCCGGCGTCCTGCGTCTAGGTCCTGGTGGAATGTTTGCACGGTCTTCTTCGATGATGTCGTCTTCATGATCACCATCACCATCATCATCTTCCTCTGATGAAGAGCAAACAATAAGGGAAATTGTCTAGGGATGAATATTTTCATTACCATACAAGTTATGCAAGTGTGTATACTAGGAGGTCAAAAGAAAATGTGGACGGTATACGTGCTTAGTATACAGTAAACTGCGTGAGTATATACATCAATGAAGTGTGAATAAATTATTATAAGGGACAAAATTGGCTACAATATATTATGTTGTAGGATAACTTAACTGTTCAAAAGAGAAATGAAAATTAGCAGATGGATGAAAATTCCTATGAATCCATTACTGTTTAACTAAAAATAAATACATAGATTTTCTTGTGCACAATATAATAAAGATAATATAAATACAAGAACAGTAATACAAAAATTACCTGCTGGTGGCATTGCAACAGTTCTCATCTTAGAGATGTTGTATGCACAAGTGCATGTCTTGCCGGAGGAAGACGAACCTCCCCATGCAATACATGAAGGCGCCGTTTAAGACCAATCGTTCTTTCAACGAGGCTCCGTGTTGGTTTATGCGCCCTGCAGGTATAAACAATAATTAAGAGAAACATTCTAAATATATAAAAGTCAAAAAGGCTTAGATTATTTGCAATCTAACCCTCTTCAACATAAAAAGGACTTTGGTAGATATTTAGTCTGGAATGACCAAACTATATTAGAGTGTTCATTTTATATGACTATATTCTTTAAAGTCCTAGTCGCAGATGCATGAATTTTCATAGTGATAATGCCTTGACTGAATATAAAGACCACAGTGGGAATTCAATGGTTTCTTTTGTACTCATGAAAGATGGGCTCTCTCTGCTGGCCATTATAAGCACATTCTTTATATTTTCTGCTCTGTGGATATAATCACCTTCTTGAAACACAAAATATAATATTCATTTTTACAAAAAAAATAAAAAAATAATGCCCATTTAGAAAATAAATCGCAGGAGTTGGCGTTGCCAACCAGCCGCGGCAGCCGGGCAATCTCGCACCATCAAGTTAGCTTAAGGCCGTGTCAGACGGGGATATTTTCCGGCATTTTCTTGTATTTTGCTACCATTTGATGCCCGTAGTGGCGACAAAAAATGTACGTTGTCACACGGCGTTTTGGCTACGAGCATTTTCCGGGATACGCAACCAAAACAAACATTATAGCAGCCAGACGAAGTGTTCTTGCACCATCCATAGTGTTTGTTTTGGTTGCGGGTCCCGGAAGATGCCAGTAGAAGATACTCGTAGCTGAAACACCGTGTGCCGACACACACATTTTTTGCCGCTACTACGGGCATCAAATGGTAGTAAAATACCAAAAGATACCGGAAAATATCGCCGTGTGACACGGCCTTTAGTTAACCTAAATAACTCACAAAATAGGTATTAAGTAGGTACAAAACCTATCCCAAACCTACCCTAAACTAACCTAACCTAAACCAAACCTAAATATAACATAAGCAAAATAAAGACTAAACGTAACCTAACCTACCTATTATTAACTATTTAAAAATAAGTGCTATATTTTAGTTGCCGGAGAAAAGTTACTACTGCACATTATACTGAGCCAAAAATACTACAAAAAAAGTAGGTATTATTTTACACTAGGACCAGAATTCCCTAAATAGTTGGGGGTACGGTTTCTGTTTGCCTCATTGAATTATAGGAAACATTCTCTCTCTAAGGTTCCGTCGCAAATCATTACATTTGGAGATATGACTTGTTTTTTATAGGGAGGAGAGAGACAAGTGTTTACGTGCGCCTCACTCTTCTTCCTCTTGTGACCTGCATCGCCTCTGTTCTTCCCTTGTCGCAGACACTTTCTAATGAGGATTTGGCTTTAGTTAGGAAATTAAAACGTGGGGTTATGTTAGGTTACAGAGTCTAAAGGTGGGGTTAGGTTACTTAATTTTCATATCTCTTATACACTCCTTCCTACTAAAAACATTTGATGTCTCCGAAAGTACTGATTTGCGATGGAAACTCAGATTGATAGTTCTTAGAATACATTAAAGTAAACAGAAACCATACTCCCAGTTGTGAAGAGAATTCTGATCCCAGTGTAAAAATTTACCAACAAGTAAGCTGTAAATCCTGCAAAGCCCACCAACTCCTCCGGAATATTAACCTAATCAACTACTAATTAGTTACATTAGTTACATTTATACCCCTTCGACTTGCAATAAAGACAACAAATTGGTAATAATGGACGAGAACTTCGCGGTCGTTTAGACACCGACTAATTTTTCCTGGCCTACAATAGGTGATTTTTCTAATGAAGATCCCGGATTTTTTTCCGGAAACCCGTATTTAAAAAAATAATTTATAATAATAATTCATCACCGAATTTTATGGTCGCCGTTTCCATTAAAAACACCATCTCCATCAGTAAAAGCATTAAAACTTGGCCGGGAGAAATTAGTCAGGGTCTCAGATAACAGGGAAGTAATTGAATAGAACATACCAAACCTAACCTTATAGGTTTTAATGAAAACTAACCTAACCTTAACCACAAAGTATATCTAACCTAACCTTATATGTTTTAATGAAACCTAACCTAACCTTAACCACTAAGTATACCTAACCTAACCTTATAGGTTTTAATTAAATATAACCTAACCTAAAGCACAAAGTATACCTAACCTTAACCATGCATAAAATTAGGTGATGATTATAATATATATATATATATATATATATTATAATATATATATATTATATATATATATATATATATATATATACTTGTTTAAATGAGTTTCCGGAAAATAAAAAATAAAATAAATAAGACCGCGAAGTTCTCGTCCATTATAACCAACAATTTAACATAACAAACTCACCCGTTGTAGTTGACTTGATATTCTTCCAGCGGCGGCTGTTGCCTCCTAGGTGGGAAATATGGTATTAAGAGCCACGGCATGCAATGACAGCCGGAGTCACCAAGAAGATGGCACTATGCCATCTTGATCGCGACGTGCACGGAAAAATCCTTCCTCGCCTTCTCACCCTCTCACCACCGTACCACGTCTTTCCTCCGCCAAATCTTGCCTGTGTTTATGTTTCCGCGGCCTCATCAGGGTAGCAAACACATTATAAGATACTCAGTAAGGCTATATATACGCCTAATAAGCTAAAAAATCATATTTTTACCTTACTCATAGCTACTCATAAGAGTCTTATGAGAAGCTATGGGACAGTTCCACCACTCTTATCGTTTTCGGTAACTCCTAGCAACTCACAGCAACTCCTAGCAACTCACAGCAACTCACAGCAACACCCGAGCAACTCCTAGGAATTCTTAAACTTAGGAGTTGCTGGGAGTTGCTAAGAAGCTTTATAAATAACTGTCCAGGTTGTTGGCCCTCCATATTCTGGAGAGCTGTGATTGTTGGCCTTCGCCCATGGCGGCGCAAGCTGAGTTTTTATAATGACACGTGTGATGATTTGATTTGAGGCTCATGCTGCCCTCTGGTGCCCTCCGCCGCATTTGCAGTTGCAGTCGAAGGTGAGGTTGATGGGTAGCACGTGGGTATCTTTGGCCATTCGACGACAGAAGAAACATTGCTCCTGGCGAGACTTGAACTCAGGACCATGTGCTCACCACTACCAGGCTCTAATCATCTGACTATTGCGTTAAAGATGATCGAAAGAGATACCCCGGCGGGATTCGAACTCGGGAACTCGAGCTCACCACTCCAAGACACTAACCACTCGGTCATCGTCTCCCCTTAATCCTAGAACACATCCGGGGTGTAAAATTTTACACCGCAACTTTCCCAATGAGAAATCCGATCCGTTTTTTTGAGGTAGCTTGCTGGGGTTGCATGTAGATTCAATTTTCTATGCGGTTTTGTAGTGAAAGGTGTATGTGACGCGATCCGACCTGTATTTTGCCTATTATTGGCCTATACTGTAAAATTTTACATGTGTATTTGTTTACGTAGTATATTAACGTCTCGTGAATGCATAGTGAACATTTATTAAAAATATATTTACAGGGTTTATTAGGTATTTTGAACTGAATAGGAATCATTTTTTGTAGTATGGGCAGTATGGTGGCACGGTGTGGTGTTTGACGAGACATTTCAAAAGAATTGACAAAGTATGTGAACTTTGTGAACCTGGTGTTTTTGACACAACAGAGGATGATTTCGGGGAAAGTTATGTTGGTGAAGGTGGTAATATACTGGAAATTCATGATGTGAATGACAGTAATAATGATCGCCTGTATGAAGTGAGTTTTAGTAGTGGTGAAAGTACTGACTAATTTCACGAGCCACAAAGAGAGTGCAGGCGAGGGTGGGGAGGTACCAGAACCTTAGCGAATGGTAAGTACAAACCATTTTGCATCAATTTAAGTAAATATTATTTATATATAAACATTGCTGGATTTATTATATTTTTCTACCGAATGTCTCTCTCGTAAATATATTTTCGGAAAAAAAACAGCATTTTTTTAAAGTAAAACTCTACGGATTTCAACTTATATTACAGGACATAGCCATATATAATATGATAATACCACAAACACCACCATATTAAGGTAAGCAGTTGCGGAAAATTTATATACTGCTGAAAATTCAGTTTTTCGCTGGATATAATTTTTTTTATGTTTGTGACAGTTAGCCTTACTAGCGTTAGGACAGCTTGGAAGCTGTAATTTCAGTGCGTGCAGATCAAAAGTCCTGGCAGTCTCTGAACCATATTTCACGCCCCTGATATGCAAAGTATTAGATTAGTAACAGCTTTAGGGAAAATATGTAGTTATATTTGTTAGTTATAAAAAACTTTGTTTGAGTTAACCTACCGGCTTCAAATTTTATTTGTATTTTATTTAACGAACGTAATATTTGTATAAAAAGTATGAACTTAGCATTCATGTCATTGGAAATCAAACAAAACTGAAAAAAAACCTGTTATATAGTCTTCAAATATCGTGTATTCTGTTACACGTGAATGTGATAATGCGGATTCACAAGCGAGCACACACGTATCGTAGTTGTGTGTTGCCCAAAGTAAAGTTAGAGATCAACCACTCTCAGCGGAAGCACACCTACCTGCCTCCACTCTCCACTCTCAGTACCTACAACGACTTATCTGGAAGTTTCTCAGCCGCTAAGTATTTTTCTTCATTTATAGTATTTATGTTTCTCCCCTCATTTTAGCTTTTGTTGTTAGGACTTTTTTATTATTATTATATTTATTATTCAATTGTTACAACTGTGGGACTTATTTTTGTTTTTTTTGTGTAAATAATATATAATTTATACTGGGCTTATTCTTTTATTCTCATTTAAAAGTACTTGTTACAGTTGGCGACCTTGCCAGGATCCACAGTTGTGCCCAGTACTTTTTTTTCCAGAAACTTAAGCCATTAGGGAAAGTCCTCAGGAGAGTTTAGGATACTCTCCTTTTGAGTTATTATATGGAAGGAATATTAGAGGACCTCTAAAGCTAATCAAAGAAAGATGGTTCCAGCCTACACCAGTACCTAATATAACTGTAGCTCAGTATTTAGATAATCTGAGAACTAAAATCACCTAGGTGAGACAAATTGCTTCACAAAACCTTGGATGTTCTCAAGAGCGAATGAAGGAATATCAAAAGAATCCAGTAAAGCGCACATTCAAAGTAGGCGATAAAGTTCTAGTTTTCTTCCCTGTTACTGGTGCTCCACTTAAAATAAATATTCAGGACCTTACGTTGTTTCACGCATTGTGTCACCTACTAACTATATCATCCAGACACCCGATAGACGTAAAGGAACTCAATTAGTTCATGTTAATTTAATAAAGAAATATATTGAAAGACCATCAGAGGAGAGACTATCAAAAGTGCAGGATGTAAAATGCTTAATGTTCGTAGAAAATGATGAAAGGACAGTTGATGATACAGTAACAGATTATGAACCTAATGAATTTCCTCTCCCTAAAGGAAATCCTCCTAATAGTATAATTTTGCAAGACCTATCTAATCCCCTAAAGTCAGATCACAAAAATTACTTAATCAAACTTATTTGTTCATTTCCTGCACTGACATCAGATCTACCAGGCTCTTGCAAAATTCTCAAACATGATATCAAGTTAATTGATGATAAAGTCAAGCATGTTAAACAATCTGCATATAGACTAAACCCCACGAAAGCTAAGATCATGGAAGAGGAAGTAAACTTTTTGTTAGAACATGGCCTTGCAGAACCTAGTCTGTCCCCATGGGCCTCACCCTGTATTCTAGTTCCGAAATCAGACGGTTCCTTCAGATTCTGCACTGATTTCCATAAAGTCAATAAAGTAATAGTCCTTGATTCTTTTCCACTGCCTTTCATAGATGATATAATTGATAGGATTAGTAGCTCCAAATGCATCACTACCATTGACCTCTGCCGCGGATTCTGGCAAATTCCTCTAACTGAGAGGGCAAAGGAGATTTCAGCATTTGTTACGCCTCAAGGACGCTATTCGTATACAGTCTTCAGCTTTGGATTGTCTAACTCATCTGCAACATTTCAGCGGGTCATTAATCATGTCATACGAGGGTTACCCGGCATCGCAGCCTACATAGATGACCTCGTGGTCACAGCAGACGATTGGAAGGAGCATCTGGACCGATTGTACCACCTCTTTGAACGTCTACAGGAAGCTGGCTTGACGATCAACCTGGCAAAATCAAATTTTGCCAGAGGATCAGTGACATATCTGGGACATACTGTGGGGGATGGTATGGTAAGACCTAAATATGCCAACGTGGAAGCCATACTAAATTTTCCTTCCCCTCAGACTCGTAAGGCGGTGATGCGGTTCCTCGGCATGTGTGGCTACTACCGGCGATTCTGCTCGAATTTCGCAACGGTTGCCACGCCACTTACAAGCCTCACGAGCCCAAAGACGCCATTCAAATGGACCTCAGAGTGCCAGCAAGCCTTCAACAACCTCAAGGCTTTCCTGTCATCCTCACCAGTGCTCATTGGACCAGACTTCACCAGACCCTTCCATCTTCAAGTCGACGCGAGTGGTGTAGGAGTGGGAGCAGTATTGCTGCAAGAGGACACCATCAGCAGCATACTACACCCTGTAGCTTACTACTCCTCCAAACTAAAGCTACATCAACTCCACTACTCCACCATCGAGAAGGAAGCGCTTGCACTCATCATTGCGCTGAAGAAGTTTGAGTGCTATCTGCTCCACCATCCTGATGTGATCAACATACATACGGATCACAACCCGTTGAACTTCATCAATCAGGCGAAGCTCTTGAATCAAAGAATTCTCCGGTGGGCGTTGCAACTCCAACCATTCAACCTCAAAATTCACCACATCAAAGGAGTAGATAACCTCCTTGCAGATGCTCTCTCCCGTGCGCCCAGTAACCTACAATAAAACTTTCTTCGCCACCATCTGCGAAGGTCTTCAGTGGGGGGAACTGTTACGACCCTAGTTACACCCCCTCTCCGTGTAACACTCTCACTCTTCGCGAAGCCCTCGTCTCTTTATGAATCACCCCTGCGCCACTAGCCTTTGTAGCTACGCTGCTCGGAGCTTCAAGTTAGCGGTCTGAAGCTCCAAGGGATTCACAAGCGAGCACACGTAGTTGTGTGTTGCCCAAAGTAAAGTTAAAGATCAACCACTCTCAGCGGAAGCACACCTGCCTGCCTCCTATCTCCACTCTCAGTACCTACAACGACTTATCTGGAAGTTTCTCAGCCGCTAAGTATTTTTCTTCATTTAATGTATTTATGTTTCTCCCCTCATTTTAGCTTTTGTTGTTAGGACTTTTTTATTATTATTATATTTATTATTCAATTGTTACAACTGTGGGATTTATTTTTGTCTTTTCTGTGTAAATAATAATTAATTTATACTGGGCTTTATACTTTTATTTTCACTTAAAAGTACTTGTTACAGTGTCCTCGTATCTGAGGTGCAAATATTATAACGGTGGTTAATAACCAGTCGTTTCTTTGAGGTGATAATGGTTGATACCACTGGGATTGTTTATATACCATATCTCATTACTTATATTTTACTTAAAGTACCTTATTTTATACCCAATAGCATTATAGCTATATATACATTCCTACACACCCCCTAACAGAGAAGAAAACAACACCTTCCACATTATAAAGGGTGGAGACCAAACTACCACTCTCTACTATTAAGAGGATTGTATAGTGGTTAATTTCCACAACTGGGGCCCGGCGAAAACGGTAGTTCTGTTTCAGGTGATATGACCCCCCCATATGAGGTGATTTATAATTAATAATAAAGGGGAGGCTCCTATGAAGTTCGTAACGTTATTACTCAAACGCTGAAGACACGATCGCCAAGCCACAAACCCCCGGAACATTTGAATACAGGTTTCGGCACTTAAATCTTTGGCTACTTCAAAATGATTTTAGTAGAGGTACAACTTTAGGGTACTCTGTATTGTAGGGGTAGCACGCTCGGTTCACAACTGAGTTGTTCCGGGTTCGATCCCCGGGCGGAGCGGAAACAGTTGGGCTGTTTCCTTAAAACCTGAGCCCCTGTCCACCCAGCAGTGAATGGGTACCGGGTGTTAGCCGGGGGTTTGTGACCCGCCCCCCGGAGTGCTGGCTTCGGCCAACACTATAAGCATTAGCAGACAGCTCTCTCTCCTCCAAAGCTGTCTGGTTACAGTGGAGATCCATCTCAGCTGCGTCGATAACTGACGAAATTCTTCAAAAAAAATAAAATAATAAAAACATGTGAATAAGCAGACATTTTTTTGTTTATATATAGTAAGTTATCTCCTGTAATTATTATATCCCCTGTATAGTCATCACCAGTGACCTCAAATTATTTTAGGAGCTTCACTCAACGGGAAGTTCAGCGGGGCCTGGATAGGTCCTTACCTTCTCTATCTACCTTTGAATCTACCTTCATATCTATTAGATTTAATACAAGATTTGAGGTAATATTTGACTACCTATTTACCGTGTTGTATCCAAAATTTCCTCCTGATATAGGCTAATGTGTCAGCCATTCCGTCATGTAACGAGCTCCTATGAGATTCTTCCACCAATAATTTAGTAAGATGGTGGCGTTTGGGAATTAGTATGGGAAGGCAGGTGGTATTTTGAAGACCAGCTTTCAAAACTCGTCCTCGACACCTAATTATACTCTCATTATCTAGGTACATACCTAATGATTTGATCAATTTGTTCCTATGGGGGCTGGCCGAAGCTAAGAGCTGATATTCCTCTGGAAATACATGTTTTTGTATTGTTCAATTTTTCAGCCAGGTAGGGCCTTTAAACCATTATCATGTGTTTAATTTCAGGGTATTAGTTCCTCGAGAGTCATTATTAGTTGGATTTTCCTTAGTGGCAATATATTTATTATGAACGGGAATATGATTTTCCACTAATAATTCAGTAATTGGTGTGGGCAAGAAAGTGCTTCCAACTATGGTAATTAACAGTGGTTGTGCATGACTAGGAATACCTTCCCTTTGTCCTTTTGCTTGGTGTGTAGTTTGTGGGATGGGTCACATTATTACATTACTACCAGCACTGGTGACGCCTCCGTGGTGCAGTGGCTAGCGTGCCTGCCTACGAATCTGCGGGCCATGTTTCGAGTCCGGGCCAGGGCAAGTCGGTGACCAGCCTACCCAGCTGTTCTTCTTTCCTTTCGGGGTAGATAAATGTGTACCTGGGGTAACCTGGGGAAGGTAACTGTGGTAACCCGGGAGTCATACTAGCCCTGTGTTTCGGGGTAACGGGTCCTCACCCACCACAGGCTCTAAGGGCTAATGCCACGGATATGCGCACCAATTGCCACGCGCAGCTTAGCGTATGTTCCCATCTTTACCTTTACCTAACAGCGCTGGTGAACATAGATACGTTATGTCTTTTGATTACCTTCCTTAAGTAACGCCCAAAATAATCAGCGCCTATAGTTAGTTGGAACGGACCATCACCGTCCTCAAAGGTATTTCTAACTAGTCTAACACCTTTCTCCGTTAGCATTTCAGCTGTGTCTTTTAGTCTTTTTACAGTTAAATTTATACAAGTATTATTAACTGCAGCAGCTACCCAATATTTGTATATCCCAAATAGGACTAGGGGTTGAACTATATCAAAGTGTTGAGCCTCTCTATTGGCAAGAAAACCTGAAATGGCTGAGTTCATTTTAGTATTTATGGGTAGTTATAATGATTCAACTCTTTCCTTAATAATGAAGGATCATTGTGCACCACTGTCAAACATTGTTTTTACAATGACTGAATTACCATTGTGGCTCACCTTCAAATATGCCGTAGGGACAGCTGCTGAACTACTCTTATTAGTGACTGCCATTTTTACTAATGTAGGGTCTGAGTTAATATCACTGTTAGGACAAAGAGCTATGTTGTGAATATATTGTTTACATATCCTAAAAGTTCTTACCTTATTAGGGCATGCACTTAAAGCATTTTTACCACTGAGACAGGTTAGGCAATTACCCAGGTTCATTAACCTTTTAAATCTAGTGGAACAATCTGGAGCCATATTCATATTCTTGCTAATGCTTAGCAAAACCCAGTTACCGCTCAAAATTTGCTTTTAAGGCCAGCAATTAGCCGTTAACCATTAACAGTGTATGCATATTCTTGTGGAGGGGGTTGGGAGTACTGCTAAGTTAGAAGAGGTCAGGAGCACTTTGATCTCCTTAGCCAGAGTTTGCTAACGGCGATCACGGTAGAACAACAACAAACCCTAGCGACGGAAGCAAGGTTTTCGTGATATAAATGACATTTCAGGAGTACAGTAATGAAATGCCAGAGCCTCACCCATATTCTTAACTTATACATGGATTTCTCATTACTAAGACGTTACCACAGCGAACCTTTAATGTTTGCTCTTGGTGTTGTTTAGGGCTTCGATAATTTAAGGAACCCTGTGAACCCTGACGAGGTCCTGTAAGGCTATAACAGGCATGGCTGTCTTCTTCAAGAAGGTGTAAAAGAGGCGATGACAGAGTGTTGTCGTGAGGGATGGACGCCAGCAGGATGGGCAGGGCAAAGGTGGTGACGTTCAGGGCGAGGAGTTAAGAGTGGGAGCAACACGATGGGAGTGGAAGCCTAGACACAGCAGCAGCAAGTGTTCAATGGTCTGTGGGAGGGTCCTGCCCCAGAGAGAGTGATAGAGGGTCAGGGGACAATCGCAGGCGGTGCATGTGAGCCATAAGCTTTGTGTGGTTCAGGCGGAGATTGACGAGGCGGATATCCAATGTTGGCAGCCGTCACCGCCATCATCCATGTGACATGTTGATGCTTGAATGCGTTGCCACAAACCGCCAACATCGATTAGTTTATCCCACTTTTGTGTTTATGGAAAAAGAACTGCTGAAATTACAACAAAATAAGTTATAAATTAACCTTCAAGTTATTCTTAATGTTACTTACGCGCCAAATCATCATTCTTATCCGATTCCTGATATGTATTCCTACTTTTAACAGAGCATGGCTACGTAAGCTGGCTAATCCCGCTAACGTTACAAACATTTTGTCAAAGTTTTACGAAAAACTTTTTTGACCATCATTGTTAGGTGGTACTACTTTTAAGCACGGTAGCAGGCAAAAATATGAATATGGCTCCTAGATAGACACTACATGTGGAGGGTGGATGTTCCCCCTCACAAAAGACACAATTTTTTCTGACTTCACTAGAATCAGCCCTGGATTTAGGGATTTTACCTGTTATTTAAGTAGGCCTTTGTGGTTTACTGGTTGGATGAGTTGTTTGAATCTTAACTACAGTATCTTTTACACCGTAACTTTAGCAAGCGTGGGATAACTACCCACTAATGAGGATGTTTAAACTCTAAGGATGGCAGATATAATTGCCTGCTTCCCTTAGGTCTAATATTCTCTATCTCCCTTTGGGGGGTTCCTGCTCAATGCCCTGCAAATGTTTGCAATCCTGCAATAGGCCCTCTTCTATTTGTTTGACCGTGAAGTAGGTATAATTATTATACCTCTGATTTAAATGGTCTCGCATCCTGGTTGGTAGTTTTCTTCATATCATAATACTGACCATCACGTCTGACTCAATCAAGAGTTTATGAGTTTCAATTGCTCCTAGGGTGCAATTTAAAGTTATTCTGAAATCTTCTAATTCCTTGAAATTATGTGAAGGACTTGATAGATCCATAAACCTGCAAAACATATTATTTACAATTTAGTTTTTATCTTCAAAATTATCCTTGGGAATCTTGAGAGCCACATTAGAATTGCCATTTTCAACTGTTAATTCCACTACCAGAAAATATGCAGGACCTCTCTATTGTCCCAACAAATAAGTTCATTTATGCACCTCTGTTAGGTC
This sequence comes from Chionoecetes opilio, assembly GCA_016584305.1. Lineage (NCBI taxonomy): Eukaryota > Metazoa > Arthropoda > Malacostraca > Decapoda > Majidae > Chionoecetes > Chionoecetes opilio. Next base: position 48,983 of record JACEEZ010002712.1, read on the forward strand.
AGCTTTATCATTAATAAATTAGAATTTATCCCAAGAAGGAGAACCAATTTTACCCTGAAAACGGAGGTAGTAACAAGTCTGGTAGTTTAATTTGGGGTAAAGAGGCTTTAGCTGTGGGTTTCTGTGCACACACCAGTAATTCCTCGTATTCAAGAATCTTATCAAGATATATTTGACATTCTTGTTCAGACTTGGTCAAACATTGGTGAATTTTGTCCTTACCCCCAGCTTCTCTTAATTCATCTCCATAAACTAAGTAAGTCTCTTCATATTTATCCCATTGATTAATTATCAGTGGCAGACTTTTCGTTAAGCTATTATAGTTAATAAGAGTAGCCTTAGCTGCGTCATCACACTTTTTATATATTCGTGTAAGCCACCCTAATTTAGCCGATAATGAAGTTTCGCTAACTCCGCCATGATTTTAGTTGATAATTAGATCAAATGAAAATATTATATGCAAGATTAAGTAGCTTCAATTGTTAATTGGTAATTATTATTTATTATGTGGCTGAAGTACCGTTAGCTCGGTCTGTCAAGACGCGTAACCAGGCGTAATTTCAACCACCACAACAAACTACGTAACTATAGACAATATAATCTAACTGGCGTATGGTAGTTACGCGGCTGTTGGGTCGCGGCTGTCTATCTTCCTGACGCCCTAAAACACATCACCTCCGCTCCATTAATCACCTGTTGTGGTGGGCTCATGACTATGTCCCACCACAACCACTCCGAATAACATGTCCATCAATATTCCTTACTCGGGGCACCATTGTGGAAACTTTATGACACATAACTATGTATGATTATTTGGAAATTGAATTGAATTCCGATCTTCAAAATACCCAACCTATTTTTTACCGACAAGATACCCCAGCTAGCACTATCTAATGTACTTACCAGTTGTATAGGAGGGTTCAGATGGCTTGAAAGATTCATCAAATATTGCACGAACGAGGCACTCGGCGTGCCGTGCGTAGTTAGGGCCGAAGGTAAACGGCGGTGTTGATTGTTTTGGCTTCAGGCGTCAGGGGGGCTATCAACCAGCACTGATACGGCGGGTTATTCGCTATATATATATATATATATATATATATATATATATTAATATATATATATATAAATTATATATATATATATATATATATATATATATATGGTATATAAAACTTTTCGTCTTAATTGGAGAAGCTTAGCCTTGCTGGGAATATAAAGTGTACTGTACTGTATTGAACTGCAGGCGGCAACGCCTCCCCGAATACCTACTAGCTACGTGCCACCGTAACTGAGGTGCAAATATTATAACGGCGGCTAATAACCAGTCGTATCTAAGTAAGGTGATGACGGTTAATACCACCATATTTGTTTATTTACCATATCCCATTACATATATTTGATTTAAATTACCGTATTTTATACCCAATATCAGTATAGCTATATATATATTCCTACGCACCCCCTTACAGGGAAGAGAACAACACCTCCCTCATTATAAAGTGTGGACACCAAACTACCCCTCTATATTATTGAGAGGATGGTATAGTGGATAATTTCCACGCATAGTTTTATTTTGTTCACAATCGAGCACGTCATATCAGTCTGAATAAATATGGTTATATATGTAAAACAAGTTAATGTCATAAATTAAACAGTTGTTTTTATGTTTGTTATATATTGAAACTTTCTTCACATACTACAAATGAAGTGTTACTATTATTTAAGCAAGTAAATGCCAACAAAACACTTTGTTCGTAACTGCGGATTATGTTAATGAAATTGACTGTATTTTGTTTATATAAGGCTCAGTTGACCTTATAATGATTGAACAACATAAAACATTAATTTTTCATGACTTAAAACCCCTAAATAAAAGTATTATATACCCAATAGTGATAGAAGGTGACTGGGACCAGCCAAAAATAGCGAAGACAGCGGCCATCTGGGTTTTTGCGCTCCCCTGCTTTCAGCTTAAGGGTAATTTTTGGGAATTTGTGTATGTTGACATGTGTCGCATGTGTCAAGGTAATATTTCTGAAAAAATCAGCTATCTTAATTTTTTTCCCATTCCTAAACCTAATACTCTTGGGCTACTAATCAGACCTATGCAAATGTGAAATTCGAGGAAATATTTTATACTGACTCCTTTGTACAATGAACGTAGATGCAGTATTTGAAAAATATGTAGTGTGTCATATAGAACTATTCAATAAGAAAGCAATTGTACGAATAATTGGTGTAGATAATATTTCTTGTCATAGAAAACAAAATAAATAGTGTTGCATTTTCAATGGCTCAACATGTTTCACGTTGTCACAATAGTAACCTCCCTCTCCATATATTAAACAATTTGTTAAATTTTCGCTTGCACGTTTTATGTAATATACATTGTTTTGCTTTATGTTACCTGTGAGAAATCTACCTGCATCAATACTAGAAATATTGAAATTCTTATGCAACAGACAATGTAGTCGATTTGCTACTCAGTTTGGGCTATTTCCAGTTGAGGCCAATGCCGCGATTCCTGACATTTTCGAACATCATCATCTCTTCCTATGGTTTATCAGTATAAATGATATACTGTTATCTTCGTAAATGATTGTTCTATAATATTATCAAATACAAAACAGCAAAACACACTAAAGAAATGCCATTATGAGACTCTGAAGAAATATACATGAACTTAATATTCACTTAAACTCTTCGCCATTTAATATTTTGTGAGCCAACATTTTAGATGAAGCATATCAATAGAAGTGGATACGCATTAGCTCTCCATTGCTATATTTTGTTTTCTGATAAATGAATTAGCACCATGCATAAATTAGCGTTAACTAAATAAATAATATCATCAAGCCGAAAAACTATCCAATTGATGATGTTATTTATTTAGTTAACGGTAATTTATGCATGGTATTAATTAATTTATCAGTAAACGAAATATATCAATGGAAAGCTAATATAATTCCGCTTCTATTGATATGTTTCATGTAAAAAGTTTAATATTAAGTTCATTATTAATCTTCAGTCTCTCATAATGGCATTTCTTTAGTGTATTTTACAGCTTTTTATTGGATAATATTATAGAACAAACATTTACGAAGATAACAGTGTATCATTTATACAGATAAACTACTGTACAGTCTACTGTATTCATGGAACACTTTTTTACTTGCCGATCCTATTGATGGTGTTATTTCTTTATTCAACGCTAATATATGCATGGTGCTAATTCATTTATCAGAAAACGAAATATATCAATGGAAAGTTAATAAAAATCCGTTTCTATTGATATGTTCCATCTTAAATGTTGTCTCACAAAATATTAAATGGTGATGAGTTTAAGTGAATATTAAATTCATGCATATGTCTTCAGTCTCATAATGGCATTTCTTTAGAGTGTATTACTGTTTTTTTGTATATGACGATATCATAGAACAAACATTTACGAAGATAACAGTATATCATTTATACTGATAAACCAAAGGAAGGGGAATGGGAGTGATGTTCGAATTTTTTTTTACCTTGCCGATCTGCTTCCACTGGTCATGGGTGGTTTGGCGCGGAGCGCGAGTAGCAAGTCCAGTATATAGTAGTCTTTGGATCACCATGCATAAGTGGGTATCGTACCCAAACATGGATATACTGAAGACATAAGGAGACTGCTGCAGAAAAGGAAAACAAGGTCACGGGGAACTGGCTGAAACCACACACGGCGAAGTCGCACGATCTAATCCTGGCATTTAATTAAGATCGCAAGATCTGGGATCGCAGGCTGCATTTGGAGCTACACGAGTCCTGTAAACATGCCCCTGGCTAACGACAGCCAGGGTAATAGATAAAGAGGAAAACAAGAGTTTTGGCAACACGAGCTAGGCTGTAGGCCGCAGCTGTCGGCAACCTGCGGCTCCGGAGCCGCATGCGGCTCTTTCAAGAGACATGTGCGGCTCCTGCCACCTACTTAAAAATGTCCAAATTATCGTTAAAAAAAAGAGATAAATAGTACTGGCATAGATAGCCGCAGTACAATTGTGTATGTGACCTAGGTCCTTAAGTCTCAAGGAAAATATTGGGATGAATTATTGTACTTATTAACTTGTACTTGTTCGTAGTTTCCATTCATAATTTACACTGATGATCCATCAGCACTGCTTTTCTGATAAGTTTGAAGAAACTGGCTCCTCTCGAATTCTGGGTTGCCGACCTCTGAGCTGCTAGGGGAACAGGAGTTTTGTAGCTGGAGGTCGCGGTAACGGAAGCCGGAGAAACAGGAGTCGGGACTATGGGGAGTGGAACTTGAGCGATAAACAGCCGAACCTTGGACAAAGCAGGACCACCATCAATACCTCCATGATGAATGGAAATCCAATAAAATGAAATGGACGACTCCATCTGAAAAGAGGATATCGAAAAATCCTTCTTGTGAACGCAGCTTGAGCCTCAATAATGCATCAAACAGTACATGGAAGAATGTGCGGATTGTTATTTACATTTCACGATCACAAAGTGATGGTAAATATTTTAGAGTGCAGAGGCTATTATTCCTTAGCTTAGCTCACAAAAGGACACTTACCAGTGTCAGCCTGGTCTTCTGGTATTCATGCTGAATTCAGGTGGCACACACTGTTTTACTCCTTGATCGATAGTTTATTGCCTTAACTATCAGTCTTGATCCTCTCTCTGTTCCCTTCGGCATATTTGTGTCATCATCATCAGCAAAGCATTATCCATTGTCATTATTGTAATGATTATTATCATTATAAAATTACAATCAAAATTATGATTTTCTTTATTAGCGTTATTATAAAAAAAATCATTATTGTTAATATTACTACTATCATCAATTTTATTGCTATCACAATTATTATCAAATTCATTATTGTTGATATTGTTATAAAAAGTATCATTATTGTTATTATTTTTATCATCATTATTGTTATTATTATCATTATTATCATTATTATTATTATTATTATTATTATTAATAATATATTATTGTAAATATTAATGATAATAATAACAATATTAATAACAGTACCTGGTCGGATTCGAAGCCTTGACAAGTGTGTTAGCTCCCTGAGCCACACGGACGTTTAAAGGTAATGATACGCACCCTTTACCTATTATTATCCCAACACCATCTCCTTAGGGGGAGCAGACGACTTTAATCTATCGCGGCCAGTATACTCAATAAATTAAATCAGTTAAGACAAACTGTATAACAGTACCTGGTCATATTCGAAGCCTTGACATGGCGTCTTAGCTCCCTCAGCTACACGGACGTTAAATGGTAATGATACGCACCCTTTACCTATTATTACCCCAACACCATCTCGTTGGGGGTAGCAGCCAACTTTAATCTATCGCGGCCAGTATACTCAACAATTGATTAAATTTGTTGAGTATATTAGCCGCGATCGATTAAAGTCGTCTGCTTCCGCCACCGAGATGGCGTTGGGGTAATAAAATGTAAGGGGTGCGTATCATTCCCTTTTAATGTCCGTGTGACTGAGGGAGCTAAGCGGTTCTTAGCTCCAAGGGTTCGGATCCGACCAGATACTGTTGTACAGTTTGTCTTAATTGAAAATTATTAGTAGTAGTATTGATATTATTAATATTGTTATTTTAATATTGTTATCATTATTGTTAGTAATATTACTGTTAATATTTATTAATATCTTTTTCATTATTGCTATTATTATCATTGTTATTATTAATATGATTATTATCATGATTATTATCAGAGATATCATGAATATTTATATTAAGTTAAAAATATACCATGTCCATTACAATTTATGTTACCACTATTTACATTGTTATTAACACCATAGCTATTTTTATTGAGATATCTATAGTTTTTTCAATAGCGTATTGTACGTTTTTTGCAATCATCATCACTACTTTCATCATCATCATCATCATTATGAAAAAAATGATAACATTATTATTACTTTTCACTGTATAATCATTATAATTAATATCATCATTTTCAATACTATACTTATTTTGTAGACATACTAACAGGTGTAAAAACAGGTGATGAAGGAGACACGGGCCTGGAAGTGACTACTATATTCCAGACTTGTTTCGCCTTTGCTGGGCTTCATCAGAGGAATACAGCTCACAATATCGCAATAAAATAGAATAGTGTGGGGAAAGATAAACAAAAGTATAAAAAAATAGTACAGAAAAATGAAAGACAGTAAGAGTATACAGTACGTGGGACTACCACGCTGCTACTTCAAATGATTGGTAATACATATCGTCGCCTGAAGTTAGAGATGACAAATATTTACAAGAAGGCCCTTAGTTATAGGTAATGCGATACCTATGGATCAGAAATGTTGACAAAACCTCATTTTCCTTATACACTACAGCCCCAGGCAAAATAATCAAGAGACTCGACAACCCGAATATACTAACACAATAATAACCAGGTGATAACCCAAATAGAATGACAATAGTAACAATAGTAGTCTCAACCCTGTCACCTCTATAACAATCATTACCATTCCATTTCCTGACAAAGATCATCTTAACCTAATTATGTCAGTAGTAATATAAGTAATGTCATTAATATCAATAATAACAATGACATTATCGGAAGCAACAATAATTTAAAAAAAAATTGTTTACTAATTTCAACGTAATTTTCTTTTTATGGTGATAATCACCATGAAATCACATTAGGAACAAAAAACAAAATAGGGGTTCCATAACAACGTTATTTGCAGTCATAAATACTTAAAATAAAATAAAATACCCTTGACCTTAATCCAAGCTAACGTTGTTCATAATCTTATAACTTACATTAATTTACTTAATCCATGCTAACATTATCTAATCCTATAAATGAATAAAACAATACTTACACTAAACCTTAATCCAAACTCAGTATATTGATACTTATAAGTATAGTACACTGCACAAATACAATTAACCCTATATCAATCTTAACTCTAATGATGGAATCAAAAGTCCATCCCTAATCCCATCGTAGGTTTACACGTCTTAAATACTAATCTTCACAATTACTTATTTTTTTCTTATTCATAAAACAAATATTTTATTTATATTATTTTTTATGTTTAACTATTAGTATTAGTAGTAGTATCATTATTTATTATTATTATTATTATTATTAATGTTATTATTATTTTTTTTTTTTTTTTCTCCAAAGAGGTGGCTCTTCCTCAAGTATTGATATTGACCTAGGGAACCAACTATGATTTGCTTGTACATTAGCACCGGCTAACTCAAGAGCAGTTTGATCCTCTGATATCAGTATTTTTTCCCAAACTCTATTCGTTTTTTTTATAGATGGATTGACGGATTGATGGATTCTCCGGCGTACCAGAGGGTACGCCGTAGGTCCAATGAAAAGTGAAATATAGATTATTTCGAATTTGGCAGGGTGTTTTCTTATGTAAAATTGAATTTTAAGTTTGTAAGTTTGTCCCCTTCAATATTTTGGTTTGAGCACTTCTTGCTATGCAAAAATGGACTTTTATCTTTTATATTTAACCAGGATTCTGAGGATGGGACGGAGGAGTCGTTCACCCTGCTACTCAGAGGAAAGAGGCAGGAGCAACAGGAGGCTGCCATACTGGTAGACCGACTGCTCAGGGAGAGGCTGGGGTCCCTGGCACCCCTTGTGATGCAGTACTTGGACAGGCCAGCTGCAAGAAGAAACACAATGCCAGTCCGGAACCTAGCGCTGGCAAGCATCCGGTTCGACGTTCCGCCCACTGCTGCTGCTGCCTTGGCTTCTGGATTCCTCCAGGACCTTATCGCTGACGGCCACCTCTCTCCAGACATGTCGTACCTGGTCTGCGATCCTAACAAGCTGAGGAGGGCCAGGCAGGATGCCATGGCATTGGCCAGGGACCTTGACCAGGGGAAGCACCAGGGTACCAAAATAGTTGGATTGGGTTACGATTGGAGGAAGGAAAAGACCAGGGCGATGGTGTCCGACAGCTATGGGAAACTGCACCCAAGGTTGATCAGGGAGGAGCATGTGTCAGTGACAGAGGAGCTATCTGGAAGGTACCTTTGGCACTTTGTACCAGAGGACCCGGTGCTACCTGATAAGCCTGCGTTCAAGGTGGCTCAGGCTATCTATGATCTGCTGGTGACATACGACTACACCGACTCACTGATCGTACTGCAAGGTGACTCAACTAGGGCCAACACGGGGTGGAAGGGTGGTACTCACGCCCATTTGGAGAAGATGCTGGAACGCAAGCTCTTCTGGAGTATATGCGTGTTGCACACAAACGAGTTGCCCCTGCGCCATCTTATCACCAGCCTCGACGGACCTACCTCATCTGACACTGGCTTCACGGGTCCAGTGTGCAGTCTGCTGTCCAGCGTGAATGAGATGCAGTACAACGCAGAGTTCAGAGGAGTGCCAGGCGGTGAAGATCTCACGGAGATACCGGAGTATATCCTGGTCAACATGTCCACTGACCAGCAGGTCTCCTACCAGCTGGTCCAGGCTGTGAAGCGGGGCGTTCTCCCGTCCGAGCTGCAGGAGATCAAGTGTGGCAAGATGTCCCACTCCAGATGGCTCACCACAGCCCAGTCGCTTGTGTACATGTGGACCAGAAAGCATGGACTGACTGGCAAAGAACTGAACACCCTGGAAATCCTAGTCAAGTACTACCTGCAGGTGTACTTCAAACTCTACTACGACATCAAGGTTCACCACAGACTAGAGGACGGCCCCAAGCACATCTCACGCAGCTCAGAGTGATGAGGTCGCAGCCCAAGAAGGTCCAAACAGCTATGACCTTCTACGTGCGAACAGGAGCATGGTTCGCACACTCAGAATGTGTCCTCCTCTCGCTGATGGCGAGTCAGAGTGAGGAAGACCGCAGGTTCGCCGTGAACCAGATTTTGAAGCTGAGGGCTGGCGAGGAGTATGGGAACACCAGTGTAAGACCTCGCATCACACTCAAGCTGAACTTGTCAGCCACCAGCTTGCAGACACTGATCAGCTGGCAGCCTGGCCAGGTGCACGAGCCGGCATTCACCTGTTCACTGTCCGGGGATCAGATCCAGGAGATCCTGGTCAAGCCGTACGAGGTTCCGGAGTTCTCTATCCACACTCAGAGCACCGAAAGAGTCGTGAAGCAGGTGACAGAGGCTGCGGCAGCAGTGGTGGGGCAGCAGGCCAGAGACGGGTACATCCGGGCTCGGGCTCACCACCGGCAGACCATGCCCTGCTTCAGGTCTAAGAAGGACATGATGGACACGTTCTAGGCCAACGTAGAGGCTGTGACACTGTGATGTAGTGCCTGATGAACCAACTGATCAGAAAGAGCTTACCACGCTAGTCATTTGGAACTCATATTGGTGCATGATGCAATACACAGGACCAACCGGACACTGCGTACTCATTTAAGCATTATTCGATAAGGGTGCAATATAAAAGTGCAATTTTGCATAGTAAGAACTGCTCAAATGCAAAAATGGAATAAGATAAAATCGTCTTAGAATTCCATTTTACATAGGAAATTGGCATGCCAAAGTTGAGAAAAAGACATTTTGTTATACGGCGTACCCTAAATTGGATATGTTTACTGCATCCATTCCTGCTATTTCATGTAGTTCTTCAATAATAAGGTGTCTTTCTTCGGTACAGAGGGCAAATCTTAAAGCTTTATTGATAAACCTTTGTAATTATATTTGTTGCGTCCTAGAAACACACTGTAAATGTATACAAGGGTGTTCTAAAACTGGAGCTATGACTGTTGTTGTTGATCTGACTTTAATTTTAGGCGTGAAATTTTTGAAACGGTAAAGTTTTCTCAGCATACCTTTTGATTTATGAGTTTTTTATGTAATGTGTGATGTTATAGTCACGTGTGTGTATGTGTGATTGTTATACTAGAGAGTTTTAGGCCCAAGACTTTACCATATTTTTTTTTTTTCCAATTCAGTCCCATTGACTATGATGTTCTCTGCCTTGTATTGAGCTATAGGTATTATCGTAAATTGATTTTGACTTGTTTGTATTTTCCATAGTTTCTAAAATTTGTTTATTCTCTCAATTTATCTCTGAACTCTGAATTTCATCATGTCTTTGGACTTGCTTTGATGCGTGAGTACTTGCGATATGTCGTCATCATAGAAAATATCAAGGCAGCCTGGACCTGCTATAGGAATGTCATTGGTGTAAATTGTGTAAATAGTCGAACAGATAACTTTTCCCTGAGGGTTACCACTTTCCAAATTGTTTTCATTATATACACTCTATTTATGTTTATAATCGCTTACTATTATCCAGCAAACAACACAGGTTTTTTTCGATAAGTGGTGGTAATCCAAGAGATAATATCTTATATTTAAGCCTCTGTGCCACACTTTATCAAAAGCCTTTGCTGTTAACATCTCTGAGAACCAAAACACATTGCTGACGTGAGGCCATACTAGTTGCAATGTTTTCATATAATAGATCCAAGGCAGTGTCTGTTCCTTTATTAGATCTAAATCCATGCTGGCGATTTTTTATTACATTATTCTGTACAGGATGTGAATTCAGCCTATTCATAATGATGTTTTCATACATTTCACCTGCTAATTCTAAAAGTGAGATTGGCCTATACTTTATTGGGTTTAATGGTGATATATCGGTTTTAGGGATGATTGTTATATATGTTTTTTTTTAAACAATTAGGGAAGTAAGTCTGCTGACAAACATTCATTATATAAATCATTTAGTTTTGTTAGTGCTTTAGAAGAACAGTTTTGTAGTATTGGTTTGGATATTCTAGAAATACCAGGAGCTTTATTTTTACTTTTACTAATGGGCTTTTGTATATTTTCACTGCTAATCTTTCTTAGTAAGTGATTGCCATCATATATTCGCAACATTGAAGTAGTATCATGATGTGAAACTCTGTTGTGCATTACATTTATGTATGATTCAATGTGATCTGAATGATCCTGGTCAAACATTCGTTCTTCTTCTTCGGTTATTTTGAAAACATCCCTCCAAGTTGATTCCATTA
>JACEEZ010002712.1:65000-77500 GCA_016584305.1 Chionoecetes opilio
GGTCATCATAAATTGTCATTAGAACTCGCAATTATATCCGAGTTTGGGCCGCGTTTGCGTTGCCGGGTGTAATATTGCCAGAAAAATTGTCCGTGTGACTGATGTAAGCACCGATTGTGGAGTCTTTATATCTCTGTGGGCATTCGCTTTCTCCGTTGAGGCAGTGTCCGGTGTTCGTTGGTTTTACGTAGACGTTTGTGATGAATATCACATGAATTCATCACAAACGAAGAAAATCTTGGAGAACGGGTACAACCCTAACGCCACAAAAAAGAGTCATGACATAACTATCTTCTACCGGGCTTTCTTCTCCACCGCTCACCAGGAAGAAGAAAGAATAATATCACAAATCGTCCACCGTAACGTGAAACCTGCCGACCAAGAAAGGAGAATAAAACTACAAATTTACTACAAAAACAAGAACACCAGCAACCTCCTTCTCCGTAACAGCCCAAGCCAGACGAAGGAGACAAAACAAAAGTCCCATGTCGTATATAGGATCACATGCAAAAGAGGAAACTGTGAAGTCCTCCCCTCATCCTACATCAGCATGACGACAACGAAGCTGTCCAGACGTCTTACTTGCCACCTAACTTCCGGAGCCCCAAAAAGTCACCTATTAGAACAACATGGCATCATCATAACAAGAAAATTTCTAGAAGAAAATACAGAATTGGTTGACATGTGTGCAGATGTGCAGCGACTTCCCATCCTAGAAGCGCTGTACATAAAAGAGATCAATCCCAAACTTAACGTACAGGCAAATGACCTACAAGCTCTACCCAACATGAAAAGAACAAAAGCAAATAACAGCCTACTCACAGAAAAGCCAAGCGAAGACCAAACAACCAATCAGCGTCTCCCACTCAAGAAGACGAGAAGCAAAAGCTATCTACCAATCAACGACATCGGTAATAGGTTGCGTGGCAGGCAGACCGGCTTTAAATAGCGCTTCACTTCGCATCTTAATCATGCTCACCTCAACTCCTGAGGAGAAAACATCTTCCATATGCTGCTGAAGAAGGGTTCTTAGACCCGGGCCAGAAGCCACAAAACACTTAAAGACCTTTTTTTGGTCGTTAGTCCAACGACGGAACCCACAGCGCGGAAAAGTCGTCGGTTTCGTCGTTAACGTGCACACTGGCCAACGACTGCTCAAGACCGGTATTAGCAGAGGTCGGAAGTCTCCAGGCATGCTCATTATTGCTTGGTATGCTATGAAATATCTTTTTTTATAGGTGAATGTAGACATATGATTGCATTTGGATGGATTTTATTCATATATATGAGTAAAGAGATGAAATACAATCAAGGGACTCATCTACGTCTGGCAGCGCGGCCTTCGGCAGCAGCAGCAGCAGCATGATGAAGCCCGTGAGGTGGATATCAACACCAACTTCACCAAGGGAGATAGATGTCTTTGGTAATATTTAGTAGGGGAGCGAGAACCCCTTGAGGAGTCCTATGATCCCTGGTGATATCCTATGGTGCTATCACAGGCGTGGGAGCTGACTGTCTTCTTCAGGAAGGCACAGGTGAGGCGGATAACTGCGGGTTTTTACTCAAAACTTTTGAGTGTGGCGGCTGGAGCCGCCAGCTCCTCCGCCACTGTAGGTTTGGGCAGGATTAAACGTCTTATTACTCGTTATTATACAACTTAGTGACTATGGTGAGATGTTATATATACTTGTCATTATCTAAATCAATGTAGCACCGTGTGTCACCTTAAATAAAGGTGATTTAAAGATGTTATGATGAGGTGACTGATGGCGGGGCAGAGTGACGGAGAGGCCTTGCCGCGGGGCCTCCCCATATCCCAAATATTCACTATTTCAACCCACACACACACCTTCTACCACCAAAACACTAGCAACACAGGCTCCTTACTTATACATCTTACTATCTGATACATTAAAACTCCTTAAAACGCAAGCTTTCCGAATAAAACGAGAATTAGTTTGAGATGACGGGGAAAGAAGGCGGGGAGAGGCAGTCTGGCATGCCATTCTTGCCCGGAAATATGTCTCGCTGACTTGTGATTGGTCGAGAAGTTTTAAAAACTGTTTGTCATTTGGCTGGTGGCTGATGACGCGCTTGATGACGTTATTACTCGCCTTAGTCAGTCAGCGCCTTCCGACGCGTTAACGACCGAAAAGGGAGGCTTTGTAGCTTTCGTAGTTAGGAAAAGAAGTTCGGAGAGATGGTCGTTGCTGGCGCAACTACCTTTGTTGCTGGGTTCCTGCCCCGAAATCGCGATACAGCAAACATGACAAGCTACGGCGAAGTCATAAAAGTGATTACAAAAGAGAATAAGACACTCTTAAGACAAAGAGAAAATATCTTTAAGAAGAAAATAAACGCTGAACTAGCTATCACTTTTAACGATATTATATATATATATATATATATATATATATATATATAAAATATATATATATATATGTATATATATATATATATATATATATATTTTATATATATATATATATATATATATATATATATATATATTATATAATTATATATATATATATATATATGTATATATATATATATATAATATATATATATATATATATATATAGTATATATATATATACATATATATATATATATATATATATATATATAATATATATATATATATATTTTTATATATATATATATAATATATTTAGGGTGTCCCAAGAAACCGACGTGTATCGGACACACTCCACCACATGTTGCCCTTGTTCCCTGTCGTGACAAGTTCAAGCAGGAAAACTTTCAGCTTCCTCTCTCGTCTTTTAATGGTCGCGCATTCGTTCAGTTTTCTGCTCGCGTCAGAGAGTGAGGTAGTTGTCGCGTGTGTCGTTGTCGCGTGTGGTGTCCTTTGTGTGGGTTTTTGTTTCTCACTACATCTATATTACAACTATCTTAGTGTGTAAACTTAGTCGTTTTAAGTGTGTGCTTGCCGTATCCCTTGTATTTCCATCACTATAAAAAAATGTGGCAAATGCTTTGTTGATTTATCGTGACACTTTTATTAAGTAATTTTTGGGTTTGCTAAGATCCAAAACTGATCTCGGACTTTTCTCTATCACATCGTCAAGTCTTCTGCTGAGGATTTCGTTTTTTAAAAAATATGAAAAAACTTCTGTAGATTAACACGTAACATTGCTTGATTTTGGTAAAAGTTCAAATGTTAACTACGGTTGGAAAAATGGAAGAAATAGGCATGAATGAAGAGTGCATCTTAACAGCTAAGACATGTTTTACATCGGTTTAAGGCAAATTGTATGCGAGTCCCGAGTAAAAATCGTTTGTGGGCTCAGATGTCGGAGTGCTCGATGCTGCGTGGAGGACTAAGCTTGATGCCCCACAATAGTCAGCCATCTTGACTCCCATCTACCCTGGTAACGTTCCATAACCTTCAAATCTGGTGAACGTCACCTGCTCGTGCTAGCACACCAATTTTCCGGAAAGTGGCAAATGGCTATGCAAAAAAGTTTATCTCTGTTGCACCAAGCGCTTTGTAGCTCGCATAGTTTCTGAACAATTTCTGTGTAATTATGACGTGTATTTCCAGAAAGTCTTGACGACGTCTTTGATGTACCAAGCATTCTTTTCAAGGTCTGACTAGTCCGTTGAATTATCTTTGATGGCTGCGATTGGACCTCAACACCCGGCTGTTTTCATTGACATCCAGAATGCCAAGATGATGTACTTCAAACGTCGCCACAGTTGACAATGCTTTACAAATTGTTTCATGAGACCTATTTAGGCGAGGTGGGATTTATTTTTTCCTGTCCATGGCTCAGTACTTTAGACCCAGTTTAAGATCATTCGGAGGCCATTCGTCTGAACCCAATGTTCTCTCGAGCCTGCTTCCCCAACAGAGAAGCAGGATACTTTTGTATCCACGTTGGACCAAGAAGAAGGACACCATTTTAAGGTCACACAGATAATCCAATTGGTTGTCATATTGCAATACTCTACTCTCTTACATTCCATATTTTCACGAAGACGACCGATGCCCAATAGCTGCGCCAAACAATGCCATTGTGTAGAAGGACACCTTCAGCTCCGCTTTGAGCTACAATAAAAATCGCCATTTATTTGGTTGTAATAAGCCCTAATCCTTCAGTAAACCAGGAAGTTATGGCAAAACACAAACCGCTGGCCTTCGAATACGCAGAAATGTACTTTCTCTGTCGAAATATGTACTTCACCCTGTCAAGTATGTTTTTCCGTTCAGTCTGTGTAGTATTCGAAGCTTTTGGAAGGCCCAATCACGGCTAATCATTCAATCTGTGATCAAATCTCCTACGAACTGATCCTCGTGAATGTCAAAATCTGCATCATTGCTGTCACTCGTTTTCAACATCACTCAGATCTCTAGAGAGTAGTTGTCGAAAACGCACTGAATTTCGCTGATGGGCGAATGAGGCTCACAAGTGAATTTTGCTTCTGAGGTAAGTGTGGAGAAAAACTTAACTGCTAAAAAAAAATGACTAAATTGGAATAGATGCATTTTAGTCTAAATAAGCTCAAAAATCTAACTCAACAATTTATTTTTTTCAATTGTTCCCAGTGTAATAGCTAAGCTAGTTATTATCGATGTAAAATCAAAAACTGTATTCTGGTCTCTTTTTTTTTTTCCCCAATCTAACGTGATCGTGTGAAAGAGATCTACGGACGGGGGTATGGCTACGGGGAAATCCCCAACATCGCTTTCCCCCGGGGAATCGTCTTCCTCGCGAGGCGGGTTCCCAGGTTTTTTTTGTTCCCACAAGACCCCGAAGAATTTTTTTGCTGCAGCAGCTTCTCCGCGAAGGTCTTGGAATGTGGCGACTGCGAACATTCCGACGTCGGATGTTCTGGGTGAAAAAAAACATCCTAAAACTGTAAGGATAGGGGGCGCCTTGGCAAAACCCAAAGTCACGGAAGACGAAGGGAAAAATGAAGAGTGCATTTTCAGAGACAGCCTCGAAGACATGTTCGACAGGGCCCTTTCCCAAAGGAAAGGGAAGCGAAGTCCCCGGGGAAAAAGTCGTTCTTGGGGCTCAGAGGGGGACGGGCAAGCTGCTCATGCTGGCGTGGACGAATGAAGCGCGACTAGGAAAGCGCGTAAGAGCCCAAAGGATGGGGGAGATGAAGAAGAAGGACAGGGGCTGTTTCGTCTCCACTCTTGATGGGACGGGGTTTTGGGATTGGATCTTCTCTATATCCTCTCGCCCCAACGAAAAAACCCGGGGACGACGTTTCAAAGCTCCGACACCAGCTAAATGTCCCCCGCCTCGCCCCTAAGGAGAATAAGCTCCCAAGGAGTACCCTTGCGGGCGCGACAATCGTCCATCCGTGCTGCGATATCCCCCTACGACGCTGCTGCAATGAGCCTCGGCCCCGACTCGAACAATCCTGTGTCCCGTTCGTCGATCCACCGGGCCCCAAAAAGTCAAAAACCCGGGGAGATTGCCATGTCTCTCTTTCAAAACCTGGTCCCTTTGGTCCTGTATTTGGGGGGCAAATTTTACCCAATCTAGCGGAGGGGGGTCATTGGAGGAAGGGGGGGGGTCTTGGTGTCCGGGGGGGATAGGAGCTTCTGGGTGTTCCTGTGTCTGTAACGGGACAGGGCAAACTGCTCGAAACCGCTTGAAGCTGGTGGGGAAAACACTTTTGGGGGAAAAATCTTGGAATGAATTCGACACGACAGCGGCCAACACGGGGGTGGTTTTAAGGAGCGTGTATCCGGACTGAACGTCCTGGGGAAGCCCTGGTGTGGGTTGGGATGACGCCACATCCTGGAAGTTTTTTACGGGTGTCTTGGGCTTCAGGGTCCCCTCATCTGCCTAACACGCCCTTTTTCAAAAGGCTCCCAAAACGTTTTCCTATCGTTGACCAGAGCCGACCCAGCCCCTGACACCACCGCTCGTCATCCGACAAGAACTCACCGCCTTGAATGCTCGGTCACTTGAAACGCTGCTTTCTGTGGTAATCATCCCCGCGAAGACTACAAAAAGATCACGTCTAGCGTGGGCCCACCTCGGAGGAGGGGCCCTACATCCTTCCTGCTCCCCGGGGCTTACCCCTTGGCCAGATGGGTGGCCAAGGGCCCTCTACCCCTGAAAAACTGCTCTTCCCCTGACCAGCTGGAGATGACAGGCGGGAGTTGGCGGGGATCGTCGAGTTGCGTTCTTTGTGACCTGGTTACGCGAAATACTGGAATAGGTAATATTTCCCTCCCGCAACCAAAACGCCTGGACTTCATCACTGACGTGAAGAGGCTGCGACGATGGGTTCTCGGTCGCGGAACGTGCCATGCGGCGCCATCTCTGATACCTTTTCCGAAAACCCCTGATCGGACTGGCCATCTTCGATGACACATCAGCCCGGAGCAGAAAGGCGGAGATGGTAGAGGGGATGAAGCGTCCTTCGACGACCAAGAATCCACGGCGCCCCGAGTCGAAGACCCCAAATCAATCTCACAGGCCGCTTTCCGCCTTCTGCTCAGTGCGGTCGATGCAGGTCTTGAAAAGTCTACTAGGAGGCCAGCAACCGACCTTCCTTGAGCTGAGTCCTGAAACATGGAACACGGATTCGTGTTTCAAGTGCGCGAAGAAGCGGGCTGGTGTCCTGAAGTCACAAATTTGACCTCGCAGACGAGGAATAGCCCTCATTCAACGCTTCCTCGGCAACCGGACGAAGGACGAACGGCAAACCCAGTTTCCTCTTGAAGCTTGCCCGCCTCCACACGAAAGCTGTCCCTAAAAAAACGAAGGCGGAACTCAAAAACAAGGTGTTGGAGTAGGAAAAAATAACTAAATAAACATAACAGATATTTCACATTCGTTTCCCTGTACCTAGGCTCTTCTGAACACGATAGAGTGATCAGAAGCAGATAATGGGTCGAATCTAAAAGGAGCTATCAAAACGTTCGTTTTGCGCGACCATTAAATATTGCCCATTTTTACGAAAATTTGGTGGAATCAAATTTCATTTGAAAGGGACCAGAGCAGCATGTGCTGGACTTGATATCATTATTGATTTTCTACTAATACAAGCCTGGGACACCCCAATAAAAATATATATATATATATATTATATATATATATATATATATATATATAAATATAATTCATTCAGTCGTTGTTGCTTGGAGAGGCAAGACGTGAGAGGGAGCAGCTCCGCTGTGTTGAGTCAAGTCCATTATGTGGGCAGGTGCAGTGATTAGAGTCGACATGGGTAGTGGAGGCGATTGTGGGGGTTAGTGTTGTGGAGGGGGGTGTGTGGAGATGTGGAGTGGGAGAAGAAATGGAGGAGATGACGAAGTGAAGGAGGCTGAGGCGAAACCCAGTGGGTAGAGGGGGGAGAAGTGACGGTGGGGGGTGTATGAAGTGTGTGCAGTGGCACTTAAGTCGGTTTTTGGAGGGGATCAATCAATCAATCAATCATTGGGGGCATACGCCGGGGGGCGCGTCGCCTCGCCCCCCCCTACGACGCCACTCCCGGGGGTCACCACGCGCGAGTTCCCTGAAGGCTCCTTTCCCATACCAAGCAGCTCTCCCACAAGAAACATCAACTTGCCCCAGCCACGAGCCTTGTGGGCGCCCCCTTGGCCTCCTCCACGCCGGATTGTCTCTTACAGATACACCCGATGGGAAGGATCGGTTTTTAGGGTAGCGTGCCACATGCCCCTATAGCCGAAGTTGGCGCTGACGGACTATGCAGGTAAAAGGCTCGATTTTAGTCTCAACGGTGCAATCGCTGATTTGACACTAATCATCCCAGCGATACCCCATGATTCTGCGAAGACAATTTTTACCCAAAAGGGATTGATTCGTCTCTTCAAGTCACTATTTAGTGTCCAGTCTCACAACCATAGAGTAAGACAGGGATCACAAGCGACTTGAAGATCCGGATCTTTGTCCTCCTGCACAGGTACCGACAACGCCAAATACTCCCGCTGAGCGAGTCCATAACAACGTGGGGCTATGCCAATCCGCCGAAAGGCTTCTTGACGTGACCCGCCGTCATTATGAACTGCGCTACCAAGGTATGTAAAACTTTCCAAGATCCCAATGTCCTCGCCACACCGCATGAACAGACTGTACTACTTCATCTAGTAAGTCTCCAAACCTGGACCTTGGTCTTGAGCCCGGAGACCTCAAATCCCAAGGCTTTGCCTCCTCGTGCAGCGCCTCGAGAGCCATCACCAGGACCTCCAGCGACTCACAAAGATTACTGCCTCATCGGGAAAAACAAGATCAGTGATCTTGGTGTTGCCGACGGATGCTCCACAATCACTTTGATCTACAACCTTGTCCAATACCCAGTCCATACAAGCGTTAAAAAGTGATGGGGCAAGGATGCACCCTTGCCTCACCCTGTATTCACGGGAAAGAAGCTGGATACCCTGCCCCACATTTCACAGCACTTGTCCCAGAATACAGACCATTTATCAAACCCCAATACGGGAGGCGATCGATGACCTGAAAAGGTATTTCTAAGTGAATGAACGTTTTGAAAAGCGTGGTGAGGATGCAGGAGATAGAGATACGAATCTTAAGTGTGGAGGGGAGTGATGGAGGGGCACATGCGAGGGTTTAAATTTGGGGGAAACGGGTCCCAAAGGAGACATGCCTCGGGTACTACAAAAGGGATGGTCTCAGAAAGTCCCCAAAGGGAATTTGTAAAGGGCAGGGGGTTGACGGGTGGAACACCCCCAAAAAGGGGGAAAAAGGTAAACAATGCCATGTTGTGTCACAAAACTCATTCAGTACTCTCGGGGCCAAGAGAAGTACGGAGGTAAGGAGGGTAGACATACATCATTCCCGAAGGAAAAATTTTGGTTGTTTTTGACAGTCAGGAAGCTTTTCGACAGCAGGTTCTTGCAGGGAAGGGATGCGCATGAATCGGGATTCCCCAAAGGAAGGGTATGGTTTTTATTTTAGTGATAAGAAGTTGAGTGCATGGCGGACCAAAGGAAAAAGCCCATCGTTTCCCTGAGTGCGGGGGGGGAAACGTGTGAGTGGAAAGAAGGAGGAATTGCTACGGGGGTTAAGGAAGCTGTGGGTAAGGTTAGGGAAGAGGTGGGTTCCCTGTGGGGGTGTGGTGCCCTTCCCAAAGACGAAAAGTTGACGACTTGGGTATTTCAGGGCTATTACTTTAAATTGCCGGGGGCATTTCTTTGCAAAGCCAAGGGTTTGGGGCCCTTTTTGTCGACAGCGGGGACCTCTTTTTCAGGCATAACCACCTCTACCGCGGGGAGGGGGTGCACTTTGGGGAAGGGTTCAGATCTTGTCTGAACCTTTGAAAGGGACGTAGGCGCACGCAGGCTTTTTTAAGATAAGAACCGGGGTTTTAGACACGGGGACGGGGTAAAGGAAATTTGCGACACTAGGAGGAGTTTAAAAAAGGGGGGAAAACAAAATGTTTTCGTAAAAAGGAGTGAGGAGGGTTTATTTAAAAGATAAAGGGAAAAAAGGACAAAATTAGGGGAGTTGTTGAAGGTTTATATACAAACTGTAGGAGATTTTAAACAGATAGATTTCCTGAGGGGAAAAAATAGTGAGAGATTTTAATATTAGCTTTAAACGAAACAGGGTTTGGATTGCAGGAAAGGTATTTGATCCGGAAGTGAGAAAGCTGGGTATAAGTTATTTCAAAAAGGACGAGTTGGCAGGCGAGGTGGAGGTGCCATTTTATGCAAGAGATACATTGCAGTGTTGTTTTAAATAATATTATAAAAACAGATGACAGCATAGAGTCATATGGTAGAGGTTACGGAGGGAACTGAGAAAATGGTTTTGGGTGTATGTATAGGCTCCAAACTTATATAAGAGGTTCGTTCCTATAGGGGAAGAAATAAACAAGGGCTTGCGATATAACGACTAGCGGGGTGGGAGATTTTAATCTTAGGAACATAGACGGGTTTTAATCATAGGTGCAGCGACGCAGGAATTTTTAAAATATAATCCGGGAAAACTTCCTAAGTCAAGCAATAAGGAGCCACAGAGGAGATAATTTTATAGATTTTTGCTGAAAAATAGAGACGTTTTATTACAGATGTGGAGGTTGGGGGAAAATTAAATAATGCGCCCATTATGAGATCAGATTTGCTTAAAATGGGAGTTGGGAAAAATTAATTGGCAATAAAAAGAACCCTTTTTTTCGAAAGGCCCAATTATGCAGGTTTAAGAAGACACCTGGGGGGTTATTAAAAAGGGGTGTGGGAGGAGGGAAAAAATTTTTCCCCAGGGAAAGGGACAGGGAAAGACGAGGAAAGGCCAATTTGAAACAATTAGGAAGTCACCTGGAGGTAATTAAGTGGTTAGACATGGGAAGGAGGTGGGTGAGGAGGATTTATACCTTATTTTTTAAGGAAATAAATTGACATGCAGGAAAAAAAAAATTCCTTTTAGGGGAAATAAGATCTAGAAAGAGTGATCCAAAATGGAGACCAAAAATTTAAAACCCCAAAAATTTAGTAAAAAAAAAAATGTATTTTAAAGGTTTAAGAAAAGGGTTTGGGAGCAAAAAAAAAGTATAATGATGGGGAGGACAGTGAAGAAATTAAAAACTAGTAGCAAGAACAATTATGAGATTAAAGTAGCAGGGCAGGGGAAAGGGACCCAAAGGGGTTCATCAGGGATAAAAAACCAAGGCAAGGAATTAGCGGGCCGTTTAAAGGGCAGGACAGGGTGAGGTCTTAAAAACGGTAAGGATATGTGTAAAAGTCTAAATTATTATTTTTCAATGTTTTTTATGAGGGGGTACACAGAGATCCTATAGGAACAGATTTCAAAGGAACGATGAGGAGAAACTCAAAGAATTGTGATAACTAGGGAAATGGGGAAGAGGGTATGAAAAATGAAGAATTTCATATCGCCAGGACCCGATGAAGTATCCCGGGTATTTTAAAGGGAAGCAAAGGGGGTTGTTAGTGAGCGTTAGTGCACATTTTTAGGAAATCGGTTTTAGATAGGGATGTGGGCGATGCCTTTTCAATATGGGAACAACATTTCCCTTTTCCCCCACCCTAAGGGGAAGGAAAGGAAATTTTGTTCCCCTATTTAAAAGGGAGATAGAGGACTAAAGTCAAAAATTTTCGACCCGTTAAATCAAACGCCAGTGGTAGGTAAATTTTGGAAAACTATTTTTGCAAAAAAAAATTTGAGAGCACTTTGATAAACATAGTTGATCAATGATTCACAAACATGGATTCACCAAAGGGGGGTCATGTTCCACCAATTTTGAGTTTTTTTTAGGAAAGTTATGGACGGGAGATAATGAAAGGATTATATTATGATAAATTGGACTTAGTAAAGGGATTTTTACAAAGTACCACACGAGAGATTTAAAAAAGTTTAAGGCTCATGGAAAAGATGGGAAGATTTTTTTTTGGATCAGAGCTTTTGGCTAGGTAATAGCAAAAAAGTGGGTTACAAATTTAAAGGTTTTTAAATCTGAAAAGGGGGCTGTGACAAAATGGGGTTCCACAAGGGTTTTTTGGGTCCAAAAACTATTTTTTATTACATCAAACCCCACTTGGATGGGGATTAGAGTGTATCACAAGTTTTCTGAGATTTATGGTAGGGGGATTTTTTGATCACGTTGATGTAAAATATTGCAGGGGGACTTAGATAAACTTAATGAGTGGGCAGTCCCCAAAAAGGGAGAGGAATTTTAAAATTTATAAATGCAGCGTTTTTGAATGTTGGTAGAGAAAAACCCCGAAAATTTATAACCATACCATGTTTTCGCTGAAAAAATCAGAAGGTGAAAAGATCTTGGAGTGAGGGTGAGTTAAGACCTCAGACTAGGAAACAAAGTTTGAGGCTAGAAATAGAGCTAATAGGTGTTGGATTCTTTCAAAAAATGTTAAAAGTGAATTGCGGAAATTATCTAAAGCTTTATCTGGGTCTACACTATAGTCGGGCCCCACCAGACTATGCGGTTAGTTCTGTTTCCCTATTAAAGGATGGATATAGCTTTTTTAGAAAAGTGCAGAGAAGGGGAAACCAAAAAGATCAAGGGATGCATAGTTTGTTATGAGAAAAATTGAAGTTTTAAAGTTACACTCACTCGAGAGAGCAGAGTAAGGGGCGATCTGATAAAAGTTTTTTAAAGGGGTAAAAGGGGTTTAATAAACCCAAAGGTAGGAAAAGTTCTTACGGGTTTTAACCAGGGTGAACAAGAAGTAAGGATTTCAAGCTGGAGGATTAGATTTTGAAAAAGGGAAATAGGGAAAAACTGGTTCGCAAATAGGGTGTGAATGAATGGAATGGACTCAATAGACAGGTAGTTAGTGCGGAGTCATTAGGGAGCTTTAAAGAGAGGCTGGATAGGTTCATGGATGGGGATGAAAGGTGGATGTAGGAAGTGTTAGGTGACAGGAACTACCACGTGTAGGCCTCGCGGCCTCTTGTAGCTTCTTTATTTTCTTATGTTCTTATGTTTCTTATATTATTATATATATATATATATATAACATATATATATATATACATATATATATA